>PVIH01011527.1:0-68658 GCA_004025045.1 Sigmodon hispidus
GAGAATATCCTCCTGAGCGAGGTATCACAATCTCAGAGAGATAAGCAGGGGATGTACTCACTCACTAGTGGTCTCTAAACAAACAAACAAGAAAAAAAGCCAAACATGCCCAAGCGGCAAACCACAACCACTGAACAGCTTGGGATCAGAAACACCCTGGACTGACCCTTCAAACCCCAGTCCAACTATAGGAACACCTGACTCACTCTTGAGGGAGGGGACAAAACTGGATTTGGCCAGGAGTGAAGACTGATCCAAGCATTATTGGGTCAGTGTGACCATAGGACTGTCTGCTCCCTGCCAAGGGAGGGGATGGGGAGTTGCAGAGAAGAAAAATGACCAGATGTGGTAGGAGGGGGAAGAGACCTTGAATAAGGATATACAGGGATGGAAAAAAAAAATTCAGAGGGAAAGCTGAACACAAAGAAAATATATGTGTAGCAATCTTATTTATATTTCCACCCTTGATAAGCCATGCTTATGATTCTTATCCTCTGTATAGTTATTGTTAACTCTTCCGCATTTTAAATTCTTTTTACTGTTTTTTTTTTTTTGATAAATACAAAATAAAGAAGGAAAAAAAAAAGAAAGTGAAGTGGTTAAAGCTGCTAAAAGACATTTGATTACAAATGCTCCTAGATTAATCCAACCTATATATTTTCTAAATGAGTTGATTTTAAAATGGAAATCAAAAGATATGCTACTTTGGAGAAGAGGCTTTCTCTTTATTTCCACAGAAAATAAGAGGCTGTAGATTTATTCCTCATTAAAGAAAACAAAGTTTGATCAAAGAAGACCCTCTGAAAAATCTCCAGTAGAAATTAATGGCCCAGATGATCCAGCACTTCAGAGCACCTCTGTTGAAGTTTCCTCTGAGCTCTGAATCAAAAACTATTTCAATAAGACTGGATAAGATGACCCAGCCTTAGAGACTACTCTACTAAAGACTTGTCCATAATCCTAAATTTTCTTTGGATCCCCATAGAATTCCCAGTGCCCCCATTCAAAAGGAAGTAGCCTAGAGAACTATGCCCACATTCCCAAAAAATTGGGTTCTGGATGTTTGTGTTTGTCTACAGTGTTTGTTATAAGTTGTTATAGATAATGGGGAAAAGAGATATTAGATTTGGGGTTCTTCTTGCTTTAAAAAAGAGGGGAGGGAATATAGTGGGATTATTTTGTTGCATTATAAATAATTGTCCTGCCTTATGGTTTAGTAAAAAATGCTGATTGGCCAAAGGCAGACAAGAAGTATAGGTGGAGCTATCAGACTAAGAAAACTCTGGGAACAAGAATAGAGTAGAGATGCCACAGATAGAAGCAGAGGAAAGAAGTTGAAATGTTGCTCTGAGGAAAGATACCAAGCCACATTGCTGAACAAGATAAGAACAATGGGTTAGTTTAAGAGTAAAGAGGTAGCAAGTTATATGCCTGGGCCCTAGAGTGTAATTAATATAAGCATCTGTGTAATTCTGTGGGACAGCAGGATTGTAGGTCAGCAGGTCAGCAGGTCAGCGGGTCAGAATCTCAGGGCTTGACTATAAAGGTCAGACCAGAAACCTCATACAACAGGCTCTGGTCCTTTTCCCTTGATTACTAGTGAAATTCTTCATGCTTTCGAGCAGCACTGTGCAGGAGATATGAAAGCCAGGAGAACCTAGCATCTAAAGGGAAAGACAAAAGGCTGGCAAGATGGCTCAGCAGGTAAGAATACCTGTGAGTTTGTTTCCCAGCAACCACATGGTGACCCACAGCCATCTACAACTCCAGGTCCAGGGGATCTGCTGCCCTCTATGACCTTCATGGGCACTAGGCATATGGGCACATGATGCAGAAACAAAACATTCAGGCTCATGAAATAAATAACTGTAACTACATAGTTTTGTTTCTGTTTTTTGTTTTCAAGACATTATTTCTTGGTGTAGCCTTGGTTATACTGGAACTCACTCTGTAGGCCAGGCTAGCCTCAAACTCACAAAGATCTGCCTCTGTCTCCCAGGTGCTGGGATTCAAGGTGTATGCCACCATCACCCAAATATAAACATATTTTTAATTGAAAGGAAGAAACACAACTTCTTATTCCCTGGGACATTTACACATAAAGCCTTTAAGCTCTACCATTGAAGACTTCCAAGGCTTTGAATCTTCCATGCTGTGAGAAGGCAACCCATAGGCAGGAGCCATGTGAAGGCTTCCAGTGCCCAGTCCTGCTCCTGTCTTTCCTCTCATGTGCATCAGACAGGTAAGCTGTGGTGATATGTTACATATTTAATAAAACCTGAAATAACAAGAGATCAACACACAGTCAAAAACTAGGCAGACATAGATCAGGAAGTTCTTGATCTTTGAGTGCAAGACCAAACAACTGGGCTTCAATGGCACAAGTGTTTAATCCCAACAAGGGAAAACCACGAGTGGTGACCTACACCTTTAATCCCATAACTTCAGAGACAGAGATCTTTCTGTGTTTGAGTTCAAGACTGACTACCAAATAGAGTAACTCATGCCTTTAATCCTAACCTGGATGGGATACAGCTGGGCAAGAATGGTACTTAAAGCAGGTTTAGAAAAACAGCAGCATTAGAAGTGACCAGGAGCGAAGCTGAGGAAGCTGGAAGATAGCTGGGTGAGATTTGACTGTGGTGTTTCCTCTCTCTGATATTTCAGCCTTTTCCTGATATCTGGCTCTGAGTCTCTTTCATTACAATTAGAATTCATATATTGTAAGCAATCTTCCTTGTTTTTCCAAATAAATGCATGGATATCACAGGGTAAGCGTGTGACGGTGAATCTTCATTGCACACAATATCATTAGCCACTTCATTCCACACCTTCCCCAATACGTTGGACTGAAACCCTCACACTGCAAGCCAGAATAAACCTTTCTATCCTTAAGGGCTTCACAGTCGGGTATGTTATCACAGCAATGAGGGAGTGACTTTACAGTATAATTGGCAATTTGCACCCAATATGCCCTTCCCGAATTCCTGACTCACACAGATAATGGTTGCTGGTCTACACCAATAACTTTGTGGGCTATAACCAGAACAGGTAACCTTTACTTACAGCAAATCACTGTTCTGTATTTAATGAAGCAGGTTAGAATAGGGCAGTAACAGTAAAAGATAGGAAGATTTGGTATCATAAGGCAAGAAACAAGACATATGCCTAGACATGGCCATGCAGGAGAACCTGGTGAGGAGCGGTCAAGCAGTGAGATGTTTTCCACAGCTTTGCTGCTGAGGATAAGGGAAGGTAGTGTGGACCAGGGCTATAATGAGTTAAAGTGCATGGAACACTAGGAAAGTGACAAGACCTCGTTTAAAAGAGACTGCTCAGTTGCAATAAAGGCCCAGCTGGATTTAATGGCATGAATTTGGAATGCATCATATCAGCCCAGTAGGATCCTGTCCTCCAACAAAGTTAAACAGTTTGGAAGATAAAGTAGGAAATTCAGTAGTAGGGAAGATCTGAGCTTTATGTGGCATGACAACTATCACACATCCCTTAAGTCACTTAGTAAACATCTACTTAATACTTACATACATACAAGGAAGTATGCACAATGGAATAAAGGCGAATGTGGAACTGAGCATAAAATACAGGAACTGAAAGAGCTTTGAAGGAGCTAAAGGCTTTTCTCCATGGGAAATAAGATGAATATGCCACCTAGTAATTGCACTAAAATGAGCACAAAATATTATAATTTTATAAAAGTAAGTTTTTGGGCCCAGAGGGATGGCTCAGCAGTTAAGAGCATTTACTGACCTTGCAGGGAAGCTGAGATTCAGTTCCCAGCTGCCATGACAGGCAATTCACAACCTTCTGCGGCTCCAGTTCAGGGGTTCCTATAGCTTATGCTGTGTTGGAAGCCAAAGCCTAACTTAGCCATATTTTATAAGTTAGCTTCTACAGCTAGCCATTTGCCAGCAGTCTACACCCTAGATAGCCATTTGTCAGAAGCCTTTATTGTTTTAAGCTAAGCCATGACTCCAGGTGGCTTCCTTTGATCCTCTCAGACCGGCAGGTGACATTCTCCAGGCCTTCACCTGACAACAGATAAATTTCCATATCACTTCTACCTTGTCTATTACCTCCCTCTTCAGGCTTGCCACCTAATTTTCTCCTTCCTCTCTGCTACGTGAATTCCACACTCTGAGATTCTACTTAAACCATGGCTGGAAGAATAAAGTGTGCCAAAGCTTGAGTGAAGAGTCCTCGTGTTCCTGTTTCTCCATTTGTCTCACCCCCAGTCTCAGGTCCACGTTGAAGACCCTGCTGGCCGGGACAATGCTGGCCCTACAGGCATCTGCAAGCGGGTGGTTCACATAGACTCATACACACTCACACAAATAGATAAATAAATCTTAAAGGAATAAAAAGAAGAAAGCTTATCTTTTTCAGCTAAGTGAAGACTCCCCTCACCCCTGCATTCCTGGGAGTGGAGTTCTGAGCTAAGAAGTGAAATGAAGGAAGAGGAGCTGAAACTCCACATTAAGATCTTCAGTGGTAGACAAACTTTGGTCAAATGACTGCTTTCTCTTTATTTTGACAGCGTTTTGAGCTACTTGACATCTACTTAGATTGTCTAAGTGGATATTCCTGATTCTGAGAAGAAGTAGCTATTGACTTGATAATTTCTTTCCAAGTCCAGCTGGCTTCCCTCACAAGAAAATCTGGGTTGGGTTTAGCTGAACACTGATGCTTCAGAGATCGAGGCCTGAAAGTGTGTGTGATATTCTCAAAGTGAGAAGAGCTATCCAACACTGCATTTCTCTCAGTATTTGAAAAATCATTTTAACTGTGTCAAGGTGCTCATCTCCAAGTCTTTCTGATACTTAATAGTGACCTTTGCCCCATATATATCAACTAAAAGCAAATGAGGCTACAGCCATGTGTCTATGAGTTGGTTGTAGGCATGATGAATCAGCCTGTCAGCATTTAAAAATAAAAATAATTGGATTTATGGCTTCCTTGGTGTTTTGACAGTTAGGGTCTAGGCTCTTCCTAGAATTCTGGATTGCTCATATATAAAATGACGAAGTATTTATTTGTATATGGTGTGATATTAATTTACCATAGATACAGGGTTTTATTTTATGGTGTGACATTAATTCAACATAGATACAAGGGTTTATTTCTGGCTTCTCAGTGCTAATTCACTGATGTACATGTCATTATTTTCTGGATCCTTTAAATTCTCTCTAGATTACTTGGAATACCTAAGTCTATATAAGTTATGTAAGTGGTTATATGCAGAAATTAGTGAATAATGACAAGAAAAGTCTGCACATGCTCAGGACAGATGTGCTGCTTTTATGGTTTACAAATAATATCCACCTACAGTTAGCTGAATTCACAGAGTGAAAACCATGATATGTGTAGTCTGAACTTAGCTTTAGAAGAGCCACGAAACTTGACAGTTGCACTTGATCACATGACTAGCATATGGTTAGCTCCTTGTGAGTGACATGGTCCTGGGCCAGTGTACTGGGCAGTTTTAGGTCAACACAAGTAAAGTCATGTGAGAGGAAGGGGCCTCAATTAAGAAAATGCTTCCATAAGATTAGACTATATGCAATTCTATAGAACATTTTCCTATTCCTGATTGACGGGGAGGGCCATTGTGGGTGGTGCTGTCCCTGGGCTGGTGGTCCTGAGTTTTATAAGAAGGCAGGCCGAGGCTGCTGGTGGTGATGCACACTTTTAATCTCAGCTCTTGGGAAGCAGAGGCAGGCAGATCTCTGTGAGTTCAAGGCTAGCCTGGTCTACAGAGTGAGTTCCAGGACAGCCAAGGAAAAAGAACAGAAAAGAAAAGAAAAGAAAAGAAAAAGAAAAGAAGGGGAGGGGACGGGAGGGGACACGAGGGGAGGGGAGAGCAGGCTGAGCAAACCAGAAATCAGCATTCCTTCATGGCTCTGCATCAGCTCCTACCTCCAGGATCCTACCTACTTGAGATCCTGTCCCAACTTCCTCCAATGATTGACTATGATCTAGAAGGGGAAGCCAAATAAACCCTTTCCTCCCCCAACTTGCTTTTGGTCATGGTGTTTCTTTACAACAGCAGAAACCTAACTAGGAGGATAGGCAGCCTCCGAACCTTCTGGTATTAAGGGGCTTTCCACACACAATGACTCTCCAGAGCCTGAGACAAAGTGTGTCTTATCTGACCGAGCAAGGAAAAGATAGAAACATGAAAACAAAATCTCTGGTTTCTTTAAATATACATATCTTTCTCTGGACACTGTCACTGTGTATTCTTGCTTGCAATAAAACTGCTGTGTGGTTATAAATGGTCTCAGTCCTATGCCCAGTTTCAGTAATCAGCCATGGAACACTTAAGATAATTGATAGAGCTAATGCGCAGAGCACAGATGACAAGAAGACAGAGATATCTAGGGGGAGGCTTATTTATTTATTCAGTCTTTATTGAGTGTTTACTGGTTTAAAAAATCTCACTAGGCAACTGGCAGACAAAAATAACTCAGGCATGACCCTTGATCATAAGAGGTTCACATTGGGAAGAAAAATATCTAGACAGGCAAACCAAAGCTCACAACCCGTGATAACAACAGCCAAAAAAAGGGTTTGCAAGGCCCACAAGGAAGAGAGTAAATCTTTCTGAGGGAGTTTTTATAGTTTTGCATTTGCACTTAGAAGACATGGACATATGTGCGTTACTAAGAAGCACAAAGGGGCAAAGCAAGGGAGGCATACATTCCAAAAACAGGTGCTGTGTTTGTATAACTTCTCACCAATAAAGAGTTACCTAAACAAACTGCATTTGTGCAACTGAATGCTAAGTAGATACTGCCTTAAGTTGCACTGAAAAGCAAAAGAACACTCTCTACATGCTATGAAAATTATCTACATTATGTGTGTGAACATGCATTTGTGTGTACACATATATGTGCATGTGTCTGCATGCATGTGCTATGTATGTAGACATGCGTGTGAGAGTATGTGTGTATATGTATGTGTGTGCATGTGTATTGGCCTGTGTGCCTCTGTGTGTGGTTTTTAGTCCTATTTAAAAAATATGACTCTATATTGTTATAAAATTATAATGATGTATTTACTTAGCCATACCATGAGGTAAAATCAGTAATGTGAAGAAACACTGAGAGCAATTTTCCAAAGGATTAAAAACATGAAGTCACAAGTTTAAGGTACTTATGAACACCAAAAAATAAATATAAAGAAATCACAGTATATGTATAAGATTGATAAAGGCAAAAGGCAAAGAAACCATCTTGAAAGATGACATCTAGATCAATAAAAATAGCATCAAAAGACCAGAGATCAACCGTTGCATTTATGATGGGTTGATTCACAGGAAATGTCAGAAAAATTCAAGTGAGTTAGATGCTCATATGCAAAAGATTCTGAACCCTTCCTTCCCTCACACTATATGCAAAAAAATGCTCCAAATGGATAACTCTACCTACAAAAGCTACAGCTATAACATTTTTAAAATGAGTAAATTTTCATGATCATGCATCAGGCAATGATTTCTTAGATAGAACACCAAAATCAAAACTGGTGAAAAAAATAAATACAAACAAACAAGATGTTATCACAGGAGCATTTGTGTTTCAAAGGCATCAACAAACTGAAGAGAAACCAACAAAGTGAAGTAAATATTTATAAATAATGCATGTGGTAGGAGATTTGAATCCAGAATACTTAAGGAGTCTTACACCTTATAAAAGAAAAAGTAATTTCTACATTTTAGCTATGGAAAGAATTTTCAAAGACAGTAAGCTTGCCAGTAATCACATAAAAAGATATTCAACACTGCTAATTATTGGGAAAGAACTATGAAAACTACAAAATAAATAAGAAAATAAAACTTTATATCTATCAAGCTGACTAAGATATAATGTTTGTGGGAAACTGTGACCTTCAAATCACAATAGGTATCTATTTGGTAAAAATGTTTATACCATTAAACCTAGGAGTAGCACATGCTTCATCTATATATATATATATAAAGAATTAAAGTCTATTGTAGTCTGAAGTTTCTGGCCTGTGCAAACCTGCAGTCCCACAGCTGCTTAGCCCCAAACAATCACACAACATTAATTACAAACTGACTTTGGTTCAGGTTCTTTGCTAGCTCTTTCAACTTAACTAAACCCATTTTCATTCATCTGTGTACTGCCATGTAGCTCATGGCTTACCTGCACTTTTATATCTTGCTTCTTTGGGTAGCAGCCTGCAGCCTCTCTTTTGACTCTGTCCTCTTCCTTTATCTATGCTTGAAGTTCCTGCCTGTCTCTGAGTTGCTTTGTCATAGGCCCAAACAGTTGCTTTATTATCCAATGGTAATTCACAGTGTACAGAAAGGCATCCCACATCAGTCTATATGGACACTTGCTTATGATTGTTTATTGTTGTAGAAGATTTCTGACCCATTTGGGCCAGAAGTTTGAACCTTGCCCACGGCGGCTTTTTCCCCCCAAAGAAATGAATCAGACACTTATATTAACTTCATACTGTTTGGCTCATGTCTCAAGCACATTACTAGCTAGCACTTTCAGCTTAATTCAACCCATTTCTAGTAATATACTTGCCACGTGGCCCAGCCCACGGTTCACCTGGATTCCTTACATGGATCTTCTGCAGAGGTCGGATGGGGACTGACTAACTCCACCCTCCTTCTACCTGTCTCTCCTCTGATCCTCCACCCACTTCTACGGTGCTCCACATAGGCCAAAACAGCTCCTTTATTTTCAGCATACAGAGAGCATTTCCAGCATAGTTCATAGCAGTGCAATGTTCAAAAGTGTAGAAACTCTCAGCATATGTTAAATGACTATTGGAAAAGCAGAATTTGATCATGATGGATCATTTGACAATGTGAGATGCTGATGGCAGAAAGACTTCAGGCTTAAAAGGCCACATTTTGCATTAATCAATTTAGATAAAATATTCAAAATGAATAAACTTGGGAACAACAAACTGTAGTCAGAAATTTCTAATCCATCTGGGCCTGTGGTCCAGAGGAATCTTCCCACTCATGGTCCTGCTGTGTCACTTCTAAAATAATCACACAAAGGCTTATATTAATTACAAACAGCTTGGCCTGTGGCTTAGGCTCATTACCAACTAGCTTCTATAACTTTAACTCAATCCATTTCTATTAATCTATGTCTTGCCATGTGGCTCATGACTTTACCTTGCTCTCTTGAGCAGCAGCTCACAGTGTCTCTGTGTGACTCCATCCTCCTTTCCCTTCATCTGTGCTTAGATTTCGTGCCTGCCTCTAAGTGGTTTGCCATAGGCCAAAACAGCCTCTTTATTAGCCAATGGTATTCACAGCATACAGAAAGACATCCCACATCAACAAACAGCATAGGGGTAAGTTAAGAGATGTGCAGGTCTCTAGCTGATAATAGGTAGTCTCTTATAGGCTAATGAAAAAAAATTCCTGACATGGCTGGAGAGATGGCTCAGTGGTTGTTAAGAATGAATCTTGTAGAAGATTCAAGTTTAGATCCCAGTATCTATGTCAGGCTGTTCAAGACAGGCTGTAACTCCAACCCCATGGGATCTGATGCCCTCTTCTGGCCAACACTAGAACTTTCACTAACATGCACATACACATATACTCAGAAAATATATGAAAAACATTTTTAAAGTCATAAAATTAAATATTGATGCTAGCTAATCAACTTTGATTATATTCAACACTGACTCACACATTTTACTATTTTTTGGCATATGAGTTTTGTGGCATGCTAACATGATCTCCAAAGGGCAATTACTGAAAAAGAAAGACTAATTAAGACAAAAATAAAAATAATTTGCAAACAAAATTAATAATAAAACATCAAGCTATAATATATCATCAAGATATAAAAATACAATCAAGTAATATTTTTCAAACACTTCACGGTAATACATCTAAAATTGTTAATGAACTGCAACAGTATTTGGGGAAACAAGCCTCACCCACAATGTTACGTGAGGAAATGTGCCCAAAACTGACAGCCTAGTTTCAATTCCCAGGATACAGATGTGGAAGGAAGAGAACCAATTCTTATAAATTGTTCATGACGTCTACTTTGAAACATGCAAACACATGTGTATACATTAAATAAATAACATAAAATTATAAAGGTTGAGAAAAGATTGCTGATAATATGATGTCTATCTAGAAAACCCGAATAACTTACAGAGACATCATTGAATTGATAACTGGAAAAATTCAAGAATAAAGGCTCAGGAGAGAAGAAAAACAAATGTATAAACATAGCATTGTTGTGGTTAACTATACATTAGCTTGAGTTGTTCACAGGAGGTCAAATAGTCTGTTAAATACTGTTTTGGGTATATCTGTGCTTCTAGATGAGATGGACATTGGAATCAGGGGGCCAAGAAGAGTAGCTTCTCCCTAATGTGGACCTATGTGTCACCTATGCATATGACGAGTTCTAAGCCAGCCCAGAATATATGATGAGTTCTAGGCCAACTCAGGCTATCTGGTTAGCTCTAGGCCAGCTTAGGGTTGCAAGTGCAATCACAGGGTGGGGCCAGAGACAGAGACTAGGGATCCAGGTAAGAAGTAACTGTCACAAAAAAAAAAAATGGATCTCTATGGGGCTATAAGCAAATTTAGCAAAAACCATACAAGATAGCTAAAAGATTTTTAAATTTTTGTAAGACAGGCTTTATTGCATTTTGTTATGCCACTCAGTTGATATCCCTGAGAGGCCTGCTCTTTTCTGAAGGGAAACAGACAGAGGAGGAATGGATCTTGGGAAAAGGTGAGGTAGAGGCAACTGAGAGGAACGTGGGGATGGGACAATGTGGCTGGAATGCGCTGTATGAGAAAAGAATAAATAAAAAGAAAGCAGGGGAAATATGACTTGGGTGGTGTGTGCTAGTAGTTTTGGGAAAGTACCTCCCAGCACTTGGCAAACCACACAAGAGGATCAGAAATTCAAGGGCATCCTCATCACTTCCTAGCCTTTTGACTAAGATCAAGCACAAGAGTTCTTCTCATCCATTTAACATTGGTTGGGTCCTCTTTCTGAAGACAATATATTAAATGATTTTTAGAGCTAAACAATAGCATAGAAACCAGTCCAGTCTGCTATCTTCATTGACCTCATATTACAGAACCTCCAGTATATGTTGTATACTCTATGGGGAGACTAATAGCTTAAAGCACTATTTAAAAAGTAGGAAAAACACTGCTTCAGGTCTTTGGAAAGAATGCAAGTGCACTAGAGACAAGATGAGACCCTTCATCTCCACTGATTCTCTTTATAAGAAATGCTGAAGTTTCTTCCAGTTGAAACAAAAGAGAATCAAATAACACAACAATCAAATAAGAAAGTGAGACAATTCCTGGCAGAAGAAAACATAGAGAGCTCTGTGCTACAGTGGGCCATGACATGGCTCAGCAGGTAAAAGGCTTCCTGCCACACCTGTCACCCTGAGTTCAGTCCCCAGGACCCACATGGTGGAAGAAGAGCAAACTAACTCCCCAGTTGCCTGATTCTCTACATAAAATCTGAACTATTTAAAGGAGGGCACTGCGCTGCCATAATAGAAGCAAGTAAATCACTTTTAATTCTACTATAAAAATTAAAAGACAACAGAGCTAAAAGAATAAAACAATTACATTACCTGGCTAGGTAATGTAAACAGATATAAATGGAGATGAGTGGCAATACTGTGGAGGAACAGAGCATGTGCAATTCCATATGCTAGTGAAGCTGTGGCCTCTGTATGTTAGTCTATGGCAGCCCTGTGGTACCCACAGGGAAGATGTCTGTAGATATCCTATAAAAGGAAAGAACAAGAAACACTGAAAGAAAATTGTAACAGTGAGAGACCAGAGAGTGCAAAAGAACTATGTGACAGAGAGAAAACAGTTCAGCAGACAAGAGAGAATCCTCCCGCCTTGTCAGTAATTACTTTATATTTAAGTGGATTATGCTCCTCAAACAAAAGACATAGAGTGACTAAATAAATCAAAAACAGATTCAATTATATAGTGCGTACAAGAGATTCACTTTTGATTTCAGGACAGCTTGGGCTAAAAGAATAGAAGAAAAAATATTCCATGTAAATGGTGACCAAGTGAGGGCAGGATGGCCATCTGTCGGTCAAGTTCAAGCTAAAGACTTTCAGAGGACACTAATGATTCTTTATAGTGATAAAAAGTATCAACCCATCAAGACAAAACAATTGCAACTATGTATGTATTCAGTATAGAGTGATGGCTTTGATGGTTAAGAACTTTGACTATTCTGCACCTCAGCCCAGCCCTACATGGTGGCTGGCTCACAATGGGCTGTACCTCTAGTCCCAGGGTACACATGTAGTGCACAGTAGACATACATGCAGTCAAAATAGCCATGCACATAAAACAAGAAAATAAAAATTTTAATTTAATTTCTAAAAACATCATTGAAATAAGCTGGACATGAAGTAAGTAACTATAATCCTGTCACTTAGAAACCAAGACAGAAAAATTCCTAAGAGTTCAAGGCCAGTGAGACTTCACAATAAGTACTAAGCTAGCCAGCCAGGGTTCATAGCAAGAAGTGTGTGTGTGTGTGTGTGTGTGTGTGTGTGTGAGAGAGAGAGAGAGAGAGAGAGAGAGAGAGAGAGAGAGAGAGAGAGATCTTCATCTTGACATAACTTAAGACAGGAATACTTAACAGTATAATATCAGGCATTTCAGTCCTCCAATCTCAATACCAGCCAAGGGAGTCAGAGCAGAAAGAGTGGGCTTTTAGATCCAGGATATACATACTTCCAAACAACATCAGAACCAGAGCATATAATCTTAAGTGCACATGGAACCTTCAGTAGGCTAAAGCACGTTAAAAGCAGAGCAATAGGAGCCAGAGCCCAAGAGAAACAAGACAGGTAAAATCCCGCCTGGGTGTCATGAGTGAGTTCTGGGTGAGATGCACTGCCCTTATCTGGGAGAGCAATGCTGTTGCAACAAACGGCTTTCAGAAGGGCAAAGCTCAGATCTTGTTGCCAAACTGGAAAAATCATAATAGTATTGAAGAAACAGAAATTCGCTGTCCTGTGTTATAATAAAGTCAGAATTTGTGTTTCTCAAATGAGCCAGGAGAGCTAAGCATGGTAGTGTGCACTGAAAAACCGAGCTGCTGAGGGCCTGAAGCTGGAGAACCAAGGGTGCAGGGCCAGTTCGGGCTACACAGTGAACAAGCCTGCTGTGAGGAAGAAAGAAATGGAGAGAGGGAAGGAGAAAGGAAGGGAAGGAGAAAGGGAGGAAGGGAGGAAATATCCGAAGAATAAAAGCAATAGGGTATTACATATGAGAGTGACCGTTTATAAAAATGTAATTACATTCTCCCTTCCATTTTCTTCCTATAAAGCCTCCCATATAGCTCTCATTGATTTCTTTCAAATTCATGATATCTTTCTCAGTGCTTGTAATTCCATGTGTATACACACATACACACACACACACACACACACACACACACACACTTACGTTCCTAGATATAGCCTGCTCAGCCTCACCCTATCGCTTGTATGTGTTTTCGGAGCTGATGGTTGGGTACGGGATGACCAATTACTAAGCTCTTCCCTGGAGTTCTCTCCCCTTTTCTGTTCACATCTTGCCTTGGTTGCCTGAAGTTCTGTGCATAGGGCTGAGCTCACATGGCTTTTCCCAGGCCCCTTGATAGCTCCAATGTTGTCTTTGTTCAGCACATATTTAGGCATTCACCCTGGTGAAACCTTAAGCTGAGCTTCTGATTACACAATCTCACAACAAACTCCCTGAATTTCTGGCTCTTATAATCGGTCCATCCAGTCTTCTGCCGTGTTTTCCCAGCCTTAGCTGCAGGAGTGTTTTGTAGATGTATCCACTGAGACTTCACTTCATAATTCTGCATTTTGATTGGTTGTTGTTTTCTGTAGCGATCTCCATCTGTTGCAAAGGGAACCTTTTTTGCCAGGCAGTGGTGGTATAAGCATTTAATCCCAGCACTTAAGAGGCAGAGGCCAGATCTCTGAGTTCGTAGCCACCCTGATCCACAAAGCTAGTTTCCAGACAGCCAGATCTGCACAGAGAAACCCTGTCAAAAAACAAACAAACAAACAAACAAAAACAAAAACAAAAGGAGGGGGGCCTTTCTTGATGAGTGTAGAGGCCACCCTTACCTTTGCATAAGGATAAATGTTTAGCTTGTTAGGATTTTGCTAAATTCAGTAAGAAAAAATATAAAAAGACCTTGTGGTTAGCAGTGAATTTTCAAAGATAAATGATACATTAAATGTAAAATGTACATTAAATCAGGAGGTCTTCCTATGCCTCCACCAAGATAGGTGAAATTCTGCCTGATAATTCCACAGAATGTCATGGTCCAGAAACCAATGAGGGACTGTCAATTGGGACTGGGCTGGCTAGGCTTGCGTCATCTCACAAAACACCTGACGACAGCTTTGTTTTGGCTCACTGTCCCAAAGGCTCAGCTCCCGAGTCTGCTGAGCATCCTGTGGGCCTGTCATGAGGCCAGAAATCACTGTGAAGGGAGCATATGGCAGAGCAGGTCATCTACCTTCCGACAGCAGAAAACACAGGGAACAAATAGGAAAGAACCAGGGCAAGATGTACCATTCAAAAACACAGCCTCCATCTCCTAAGTGTGGACCAAATCACCTATGAAGAGTGCCTCCAGCTGGGTACCACTCAATCCTCAAAGTGAGTCTTTATCATACCCAAACCACTGCAACTGCTCAGAAAAAGAACTTGGCAGAATCTACAAAATTAAGCACAGACCAGCGATTTGATGTAACAATTCCATTCTTAGGTATGTGGATAGCTGAGGGGAATGCAAATGTACATACCAAAATACATGAGCAAAAATATTGACAGAAGCATTATTTGTAACTGGCAAATGCCGTAGATTACACAGGCACTATACAAAAGAAGTGGCTTGTTATTTTTAAAGTGCTACTATCAGGACAATTAGGGGAAATCAGAGGATTACAGGACATTACAGAAGTCTGGCAAGGAAATACAAAGTGTGGTCCTGGATCACATAAATGCCTTTGTTAAGCAGTCAAGTCATGGCCCTTCCTTAACTCACCAGTTGCTGATGCTTTCCTTAAACCCTGAAGATTTTCTGCTCGAATCCACAGAGCAGTCTTAGAAGCTTTGCATCGCTTCACCCTTGCTCTCAGAGTGAGCTTTCTAAACACAAAGCTTGTCTGATGTTCCAATGCCTGATTTATTTCACCGCCATCCTTACCTTGCTATCCATCCATGTTCAGCCACGCTACCTTCCAACCACAGACAAATAAGGCCAGCTGAGACCAGGATAACCAGCTAGCTGATCACTACCCCTAGTGCCAAACCACAGAATTGTGAGCTAAATACAATTGTTTAGGCTAATAAGCTTGAAAGCGCTTTATAATGGAATAACAGCTAACGATGGTAATTCCCTCATTCAAGATGCTTCATAGATCCAGCCTTTCCGGGAAGCTGTAAATGTGGCGGATACTGGGTATAGAGTTAACATTGCATTGCTACCCTGAATCAAAACAAACATGGAGTAACTGAGGAACTACCTTATATGGGAGAAGATGCCTAAAAAGGTGAGCCATAAATATAAATGACATTCTAAGGTAGGTTGGGGGGGGGGTTGACTTCATTATTCATTGTTCGGGTTTTTGAGACAATCACCTCAGACCTTGAAACTCACTGTGCAGCTCAGGCTGGCCTTAAACTCCCCGAGTCTCATGCTTCCACATCCCCAGGGCCAGGATTATAGACTTGTATGCAGCTTTAATGCAATATTATTTATTAATACAAAATTTTTTTTTGAAACAGCATCTCATTATGTCACTATGGTTGGCCTCGAACTCAGAGATCTCCTAACTTGGCCTTCTAAGTGCTGAAATTAAAATCATAAATTAACACACCCAGATCAAAATTCTTTAAGATCTATACAGAACAAACTATTAAAATCTCAAAGAAAGCCGGTCTCATTCAGAAAGACCATTTGTCTTTAACATTCAGAAGTGCCAGTAGAGATTCAAGAAATAGTTAAGTGGCATTAAAGGAAACAGTGAAAATATGTACTCTTTTTTTCTCAGACCACTTATCTAAAAACACATAACTATCATGTTGTCCTATGAAACTCAAGTTTCTCCACAAATTGCAGCGGATTGATAGCAAAGCCTGCCGGTATCTCCCGTTCTTCCTCACCACCTGACCAAACGTCTCACGGGCACATCAGTCAAGGCAGAAGAAGGGCAGCCGTGGAGACTCATCACAGATGGAGTTTGCAAAGCCACGAAAAAACAACTTCAATTCAGACATTGCTTTCCGCTTCAAAATCACAGAGACAAGATTTCATTAAAGAACCTGCTAGAAGAAGCAGATAAAATGTGTTTGTCTTGAAGCTCTATAACCAAATGTTTTTAATGGTCTTACCACACGCTCTCTAAAATTAAAATTAAAATCTCAAAAACGCTGTCCCTGATAATCTTTCCTAAGTGGATTTAAAACAAATCACTGAGACGTGGGGGGAGGAATATGCAACCCGATTGTTCTTTATGCAGCCTCTTATGCATTTAGCAGTTAATGAAGGTTCCATTTCCCTGAGGAGCAGCCTCAGCCTGAAAGGGCACACTGTTAGGGCACACTAACACCTCTGTCCCTAACTGTAAAAATCACCACCCAACTCAGCTGCAGAGAATGACATTGAAGTAGCATAAATAGGAAGAAGACTTAAATATATCAAATTTAAAAATGCTTTAGGTCATAAAAATACTGTATCTTTGTGGGTTAGGATGGCTATGACAGGGCTAGAGAGACTGCTCGTGGCTAAGAGAGGGCATGGCTCTTCCAGAGGACAAAGCTTGGCTCCTAGCCCCCATGTTAGGTGACTCACAATGGCATGTGACTCCAGTTTAGGGCGATCTAATGCCTCTGCCTTCTGTAGGCACCTGAACTCATGTTCCAGTATGTACACAAGCATACAAGCATGCACACACATACATACACACACACAAGCAATCGCATGCACCATTTAAAATTGTAAAATTAGTTTTTTAGATTATTGATAATAATATTGGGTGCCTTCCAGCATGAACTTACCACTGTGTCCAAGCTCTCTGCCACGGGTGTTATAAGCATGGTATGAAATTAAGTATCACATATAACTATGCCCATATAGTTAAAGAGAAGCATATTTTTCTGCTTTTCATAAAAAACAAGCAAAAGAGAATCTCTACATTCTGTGTATATAAATCAAAAGCCAATATACTGAGCACTGTATACACTGTGGCCTTCCAAGTTAATCCTCAGAATATTTCACCAAAGATAATTATTAGTCAGGGAATGTGAGACTCTGAGTTCATCTTCTCCCTTTGTCTTTTGCCCAAGAATATTAAGAGCAACCAACCATCATTCTTATATCCTTAATTTTATAAAACTGTTCAAAGGAACCATGAACAGAATCACCCAGTTCCAGGCTTTCCCAGTGAGTTGATCAGGAGCAAAGCTATTGTGTGGACCTCTTGGATTATTGTTATTTTCTTCAAATTGGAAATCATGTCATTAGCATCTTTAAGTTAGGCAGATCTAAGTTAGAATTCCAGACCTAAGGTTTGACACCTGCAAGAGCCAACCCCATCAAGTTATCCTCTGACCTCCACACCTGTGCCATGCGTACTAACTCACTGGTACATGTGAACACACACAAAAGATAAATATGATTTTTTTTTAATTCCTGAGCATGCTCAGTCCACAAATGACCACTGTTAATCATATACGTGAAACTAGCCCAGATAAGAATAATCAGGACAACCAGTCTCTAGCTTGAGAACTCATGGATGAAGTGGATAACTAAGCTTTAAGCCACTGGGTTTTGGAGAGATGGTATTGCTAAGGAGTAGGTTGTTATGACAACAGGAGGTAACTGAGACAGACTGGCTCTTAAATCTAGAGAGAACTACAGCTTATCCAAAAGCCAGTGACCAATAAAGTCAATCGTCTTGTCTTGTCTCAGCCACATCTACAGTACAACATCTTGCCAAACACAGAGTTCATTGGCTCAGCAAGGCTGGTGGGCCAGGGAGCTTAGGGGAGCCACCCACCTCTGCCCCCAGCACTGGGATTATAGGTTATTCTACTTTGCTTTCTGGGGAAAGAGTTAGTGTGACTTGCAGGTAACAGTCCATCATCAGAGGAAGCCAAAGCAGGAAGCTAGAATCAGGAACTGAAGCAGAGGCCATGTCATGGAGAAAGACTCATAGCAAAAAAATTGCTATTCAGCTCTCCAACTATTACAAAGTGCCTGAGATAGTTGAATCATAAAGAGAAAAGCTTTCTCCAGGCTTGCATCTTTTGAGGCTGCAACCCATGATCAGATATATCCATCTCCTTTAGTTCTCTGAAAACGATGCTGGATGGCAATGACAGGAAACATGTGACAGAGCAAGCTGTTTACCACATGGTCAGAAAGCAAAAATAGAAGAGGCGAGGGACCCACCAGGCCAGGGCCCCATCAGGCCAGGGCCCCATCAGGCCAGGGCCCCATCAGGCCAGGGCCCCACCAGGCCAGAGTTCCATCAGGCCAGAGTTCCAGAATCTTTGGAAAACATGATCCTAAGGACCTAAAGAACTCCAACAAGGCTTTACTTCTTAAAGGCACCATCATTTAGCCCACTTGGGCAATAAGACTTTAACACAGGGGTCCTCAGTAGACTATCAGAAACCAGGCTATAGGAGGGGGTAAAAATAAACCTATGGGAAAATATCTCACATTTTATAGTATACATAAAATGGAAAATGTAACAAATATCTTTGCATGGATTATATATGTTTATATCTGTACATGATATATTAATATTCCATGCAATGATATTTATTTTAAAGAAATGGATGGTATGAATACAGGGACAAGCAAGCACAAAATCCATGGAGCAGACAGAAGCTTGGAAATCTTAGGCAAAAGCCAATTTTCTTTTTCTTTTTTTCAGATTTTTTCCTTTTATTTTATGAGTATGAGTGTTTGCCTGCATGTATGTACATGCACCTCCTGCATGTGTGATACTCACAGAGCTCAGAAGAGAACATCAGAGTCCCTAGAACTGGCATTACAGATGGTTGTGACACACAAGTAGGTGCTGGGACCTAAACCCCTGGACCTCTGCAAGACCAACAAGTACTCTTAACTACTGAGCCATGTCTCTAGGCCTTCAATTGTATCATCTTGAGGCAGAATTCTTGACCCCTCATGGTAACTGCAGTTTTGTTCTTGAATTCTTCAAGTGATTAGTTAAGGTTCCCTCACATTATTGAGGGAAATGTCAAGTGTTGTACATATTAATTAAAGTAAAATGTTGTAAATGTTAACCACCTCTATAAAATTTCAGCATAAAGCCACGCTCATCTTCCTGTTTGATTCAATAGCTGAGCATGACAGCCTGTCCATGGAAGCATAAATGCTAGCCATCAACTGAGAAAATTCACAAGTTAAGCTGAGACCCCTATGGAAGAAAGCCAAGGACAGATGAACTGAAAACAGAGATCAGGCAGGAGCAAGAGGCAGAGCTTGGGCTCTGAGGCTGAGCTTAGCTCTAAAACCAAGTGGCAAATCCCTGTGAGGGCTCAGGAGGCAGGAGGGAGCATCTGGAAAATCAAGTGGGGACTGTTTCATTTGTAGCACGTTATTTTAAACCTTGCACTGTATTCTAGCTACAATGGGAAAGAAGTTGACATATTATTTTAAAAGACCACATTGGTGACCAATGGAGAATTGACTGTAAGCACAAAAAGAACAGGGAAGCCAAGAGACAATTTAGAAAACTATTGATTTGTTAAGGGCAAAGGGTACACTAAATCTGAGTCCTGCAAAAATGGTCAAAGTAGAAAAGCAAGTGAATCCAAATGTGTTTCAAGAACTAAAACGTCCTGCTAATGGTTGGGCTGTATATGGTGGGAGCTAGAATGGCGTCTGGGACTCAGAAAAGATGGTAGGACTAAAGACAAACCAAGTACGGTGGCACACAACACTGGGGAGGCAGAAATAGACGAAGTCCTAGGGTTTGTTGACCATCTAGTCTAGGCAATCAACAAGCTTTGCACTCCGTAAGAAACTTTGTCTTAAAATAATAATAACAATAATAAATAATAATAAAGTGAAAGACTAAAGAGATGGCTCCATACACAAAATAAATGAGTAAATCTTTAAAAGATTTACTTTTAAAAATATAAAGAGCCATTAACCCAATAAAGGAGAAAAACAGAAATGTTAAAAATAAGAGGAGAAATCTGTGAAATTGAAAATGGAAAATCAATACAGACAAATCAGTGACAACCCACTAAATATATAAACCTCGGTCAAGACTACCAAAGAAAAGAGAGAGAAAGACATAAATGAGCATCAAGAAGGAGGCACTACTACAGTCTGTGGACACCAAGGAGGTAGCAATGGAGTGCTGAAGACAAGATTAAGCACAAACTGACATTGTTGACACTTTAAAGCAGTGTTTCTCAACCTTCCTAATGCTGTGACCCTTAACACAGTTCTTCATGTTGTGGTGACACCCAACCATAAAATTATTTTCATTGCTGTTTCATAACTGTAACTTCACTACTGTTAAGAATCATAATATAAATATCAGTGTTTTCTAATGGTCTTATGTGACCCCTGTGAAAATGTCATTTGGCGCCCCCTGACTGGTCACAACCCATAGGTTGAGAAGCACTGAGGCAGAAAAGAAAGAGAACAACTAAGAAACTACCGCAACTCTCTCAAAATAAAATAAATAATGTGAATCTATATGCAACCATTAAGAAAATTAAACATGGGACTTAAAAATCACACACACCCCAAAAAGAAATCTCTAAGTCTGGTTAGGATCATGGAAAAATTCAGCCAGTGAAAACAAGGAGGAGTGGTGGGCAGCTGTGGCTCTAACATTTGAGAAGTGGAGGGAAGAGGATCAGGAGTTCAAGGTCATCCTTTGCTACACAGTAAGGCTGAGGCCAGTCTGGACTATACGAGACCCTGTCTCAAACAAACAAAAACAAAACAATTATACAATTTAAAGAAAAATTCATGCTGATTCTATACAGACCCTTCCAGAGCATACAGGATAGACTATTTTCCAATGCATTTTATGAAGCTGGTATTTATCTAATAACAAAACCAAGTAGAAAAGCTGGATTGTAGTGGTGATCACCTTTAACTTAGTACTTGGGAGGAAGAGGTAGGGAGATCTCTAAATTCAAGGCCTAGTCTACAGAGTGAGTTCCAGAACAGCCAGGGCTACAGAGACACCCTGTGTTTAAAAACAAAAACAAAAGACATCTTGAAAAGAAGAAAAGGCCGATCTCCCTCATAAAAACAGACATAAGATCAGTGGGAAAGTCTAGCAAATAGAATGCAGTACTTGTAACAGAATCAAGCACCATGAACTGCTATGGGCTGTATATAAAATGTCCTCTCAAGGTGTTTGAAGACATGTTTTCCAACTAGGGATGCTGTTTGGGAGGTTTTGAAACCTTTAGGAACAGGAATTTAGCAGGGAGAAGCAGGGCACCCCAGGGCTGGCTGCCAATTCACTCTTCCCTGTTCTCAGTGGCCCAGGTTTAAGGAAGCTCCTGGGCTCTAGCCCAGAGCCACCCCATCTCTTACTGGCATGGTGGGCTTCCCCTCACGCCTCTCCGCCCCTTCGATTGTCTCTTTCTCTTATTTGACCACAATGATGAGAGCATTGACTGTAGTTAACATAGGGAATTGATTCCAGAGTTGCAAAATAGAGACAATATTGAAAAGCAAGGAAAACAATTCATTAACTAGGCTACTGAAGAAAAATTACATGATATACAATGGATGAAGAAAAATTTCACATAATTCAATACCCATTCATAATTTTTTAAAAAACCACAAACTCAGAATATAGAATAGTGGCGATCTTCAAGCTGAAAGCAAACAATTGCAAGAACAGCTTCAAATGACATGCTTTCTGGTGAAGCAGTGATTTTTGCTCAAGGTCAAGAGCAAATCAACGCTGACTCTTCTTTCCACTCTTTGACAAGATGCTTGAATCTGTAGCCAGTGAAAATTAGGCCCAAAACAAATAAATAACACAGAGACTGTAAGAATAATACCAAACTGCCCATGTATTGGCAGATATCATCATAGGACAAATCCCAAGCAACTTCACAAAAGCATCATCTAGAATTAATAAGTGAGATCGGATAAGTAAACAGCATATGAGATAAATACACAAAATTCAATTATAAGTACTAACAATGAAGACATGAACATCAAAAGTAAAATGAGAATATCTGTTCCAATTGCTAAAACTTAAAATAAATATTTTAAGTGTGAGTCTCAGGAAAGATGTACAGAAGCTTGTTGGCTAAAACTTAAAAAAACTCAATGAATAAAATCAAAGCCCTAAGAAAGCTAAAAGACTCATTGTGCTCCTCACTTGAACTACTAAACAGGGACTACCCTAATTTCTCTCTCCATTAGCAGTCAAGTTTAATGCTATTTCAATCAAAATTCCAGCAGGAGACTTTGTAGCTCTAGGTAAGACCATAACTGTTGAAAAGCAGAGAAACTGGAATAATTCACAACTCTGGGAAGAAAAAACAAAATGGGAAAATCCAGTTACCTTGACACTGTCCATTGTATATGAACACTGTTCACTGTTCACAGTGATATGAAGGGTGTAGTATTCACAAAGAAATGGACACACAGACAGGGGGGCAGAAGGAAGCCCCATAAAAGCACCCAGCAACTTTCTAACATTGTACAAAATCAATACAATAGAGGAAAGGTAACATTATTGAATAACGGTGGTAGAAAATTTAAATATCCATAAGTAAAATATAATAGCTGTATACCTTGAATTAAACCTCACTCATTATGCAAAGGAAAAAAGACAACAGCCTAAAATGTTAACCAGTTTTGAGGTACACACCTGTAACACTTGTAATCTCATCACTCAAGAGGCAGACAGAAGCAGATCTTTGAGTTCAAGTCCAGCCTTATCTGTGAGAGCCCAAAAGATTCCAGCTTGTGGCTTGTTTCCATTTTGACTCAAGGTTAAAGTTTAGAGTTTATGAACTTGCTTCCCCCACACACAAGGCTGCATAATAGAATGCTTTGGCCAAAGGTTTGGCCAAATATCAGGTATCTTATATTTGAGAATTGAAGAAGTGTTTATACCTGTCTGTACATGTCCCTCTCCTTTGCTCAGTGTAAAAAGCCCAGTGTTACAAAAGGTTTCTGACCTCTCTGGGCCAGAGATTCGGACTTGTCATGGCAGCTTTTATTTAAAAAAAAAAAAAAATGACTTAGATGTTTATATTAATTTTAAGCACATTGTTGGTTAATTTTTTTAGTTTAATTTAACCCATTTCCATTCATCTACCTGGACTCATGGTCCATGGCCTCTAGCTCACACACACACACACACACACACACACACACACACACACACACACACACGTATATCTGGTTGCTGAATAAAGTCTGTCTGACTCTGCCTTTTTTTACCTGTCTCTCCTCTGATTCCTCCACCTACTTCTCCACACAGGCCAAAATAGTTTTTTATTTACAGCATATAGACGAACATTCCCACCACAGCCCAGGGAAAATAAAATCAGGGCAGCTGAGTATTCACCCAGTAGCCTCCAGAAATGCTGTTTCTTTCTCTGTATGAATTCTTTCTATTCCTAATATTTCTTAATCCAACACACTTCTCATGCCAGGATGCATCAGAAAAGCCACAGCACGTTCCAGGCCAGTGAGAGCTACATAGTGAGATGCTGTCTCAAAAACAAAACAAAACAGACTTAAATGAAAAGCAAAACAATGTACAAATCTGATGCCCTCTTCTGGCCTCAAAGGACATTGCATCCATATGCATAAACCTACACTCAGATACACACAACTTGTTCAGTTAGTTTTTGTCAATTTAACACAAACTAGAGTCACATAGAAGTAGGAAACCTGACATTTTGTCACAGCAAATGTAACAAATATATAACCCAGTAATCTCTGGTTACTTGTCCCTTTGACCAGCAATCCGCATCTTTGATAGGAGATGGAAGAGATGTGTGAGACACTGTTATTACAAAGACACATATGTACTCCACACTGTAGAAAGGAATCTCTAGGTATGTTATGAATAGTACAATTACTTTGTTGATGATTTGTTTGTTCAGAGGGAACACACACATTCTCTCTCTCTCTCTCTCTCTCTCTCTCTCTCTCTCTCTCTCTCTCTCTCACACACACACACACACACACACACACACACGGCGGGGGGGGGCAGCACATGTACAGCTTAGATACCCC
This sequence comes from Sigmodon hispidus, assembly GCA_004025045.1. NCBI lineage: Eukaryota > Metazoa > Chordata > Mammalia > Rodentia > Cricetidae > Sigmodon > Sigmodon hispidus. Next base: position 24,339 of record PVIH01011527.1, read on the forward strand.
TAGAGGAGCACAAGATTGATACCAGCTAACACTGTTGGAACACTGTCCATGAAAGAAAGGATCTGGGTGGAGAGAATTCTAGAAGCCTTAAAGAAAACTCCAGGAAAACAAGGCAAGAGTTCTGTGCCCTCTGCTCCTCCTAATCACTCATTTGTTCTTAGAATTGCTTTCATGCCCTTCCCAGATGTAGTAAGTAGGATTGGGTTTCCTTCACTATCTTACTATTCAGATGATATTTCCAAGCATGGATATCCTCATGACTGTATACAGCACAAACGCATGTGAACAAGACTTGCCCTTGTGACTGTCTACAGCTTGAACTCATGTGAACTTCACTCATATGATGTCGCTTGCCCTCAGAGTATAAATTTTAAGATGCTCTGCATAAAGTTGGCTATTGCATGAGACTTTAGTTTGCCTCAATTTTAGGTTCCACTCTCCCAGGTTCATGCCTACATCTAGAGACAAACAGTAACTAGACTCATCAAATGGCGCACAAGGTTGATGCCCGCCAATGCTAGCAAGACTGTGCCAAGGAGTGCCTGAGCCCAGACATCCAGAGAACGAAGAGTACAGGACCACAAGAGAGACATTATCATCTCAAAAAAGTGTGTCTCCTGCTGCCTTCTCAGATGGTCAACTCTGTAAAGCACAGTTACAAGACAGTGCCTGTACCCACTCACTGGATTCTGGAGAGCCCATGGACACAGCAATGATCCCTGGTTCTCTGGTTACAATTCTTTGGGAAGCTCACCCACCCTGATCTGAGTCACATCATTCTGGTGACTATTTGTCTTAGACATCACCCAGCCAACTCCATTCTTCTAACCAAAGTGAATGGTCCAAGATCATCGTCTAACTTGAACTTACCCACTGCAGCATCTCCCCAGCCCTTATCTGTCCTGGGTGGAAAAAAATCAATCAGTTACCAATCCAGAAAAGCCACTTGGTGGGCAAGAACAAAGCCACACAGGAAAGGGTTAATATACACAAGTCCCCAAGCTACTGGGTCTGAGGTTCTCCTGGCCTCTCACTGATGTGTGTGTGTGTGTGTGTGTGTGTGTGTGTGTATGCACATGTGTGTGAATGTAGGTATGTGGATGTAGGTATGTGGATGGCACTGCACATGATCTTGATGGAGGTTGGAGGACAAGGTCACTCTTCACCTTCCATTTTGTTTGAGGCTGGGTAACTTTGTGGTCTTTCTACTGCACACACCAGAACACCTGGCCCATGCACTTCTGAAGATTCCTGTCTCAGCTTCCCATCTTCTTACAGGGGCACTGTGTTACAAATTCTTCCTCTGTGCATCAGGCTTTTATGTGAAGTCTGGGGACTCAAACTGAGCCCCTAACTCAGGTTTTCAAAGCAAGTGCTTTTCCCACAGTCCCCAGCCCTCACGTTTTTGCTTAGGTGAGCTCAGACAGGATTTCCCTCACTGCAGGTGAAGAATTATTTCCCACTAATACACTCCCATTCAGCTTCTCATTCACACTTCATCAACCTAATAAGCAATAAAGATTGGAGCCTATCATGCGTCACTTTAACCTATTTGGATCCATTGAACACATTTTTACATTTTGATTTCAACTTGATGAGCTATCTAGGCACCTACTGAGCTCTTCATAAAGAGAGCAGAGAAGTATTTAGATGAAAAGTGGCCAGGACCAGGAACTATGTGTCACATGAAGCCACCAGCAGAGTGTGGGTGGGGATGGGGGGGATGAGGACTATGCATAAAAAATAAGATTAAAAAAAGAGACAGAAGAGGGTAGATCCTACTATGTGAGTGAAGAGGCATATATATATATATGTATATATATATGGCATTTTTAAATTACTGTCTAGTTTGAGACACCCTGCAATAGACAAGCAGACAAAGGAGCATGATAGAAAGAGGAAGAGTGATAAAATTAACGTTTATTAAGTGTCTAATCCATTCTAGAAACAGTACTGATTGCTTTCTGCATGCTCTATCTGGGCACAGAGCAAGCACAAAAGTATTAACCAATTTTCACCCAAGGTGGTGGCTGGTGCAGAGTTCAAACCCCAGGCTGTTTCCTTCATAGCTGTATAATAAGGGTATGTCAGAGTCTGTCTGGTAGCTCGTGCTTGGGAGACAGTGGAGCCTGGGGACACCTCAGAACTAGGCTCACTTGAAAGTAGTTTAGCTGGCTCTGTGTGTAGGACTGTGTGCATGGGTGTGAGAACATGGGTGCACATTTATGTGTGTGCGCCACATGGATGTGTATCTGTGTGCATGCATGGGAATGTCAGCATCCACAAGTGTATACTTGTATATGTGTGCACGTATGTATACATGTTTGTCCTGAAAGTACAGTGTGGATGGTGAGATGAAAGGAAGAGCTCTGAGGAGAGGGGGCGACAGAGTAGTGGAAAGTGTGTGAGCAGAAGGCCGAGGGGAAAATGACTTGGGGAAGTTACAGAGGACAGGAGAGGAAGGGAGGGGCCAAAACACACAGGTGCATGTGAAAGGGCCGTGATGAAACTCCCCACTTTGTGTGCTAACTTTAAAAATTAATTATAAAAAAAAAAAATCATGGAGATGCACTCAAAAAAGATACTTACATAAGTCAAAATGGGTGTGGTCAGAATCCTTTGATCCCAGCACAGTGAAACAGCCCTGAGCTGTCTGCAGTTGGGGAGGGGGTTACACAAATAACAATTTCATAAAGACAGTTTGATGCCGGAAGTAAGAAATCTGGCTCTACATTATATAATCTAAAAATGCCCCCACCACCTACCCCCACCCCACGCACAAGAGAAGGAAAGGGGGAAATCTCTCAGAAACCACACAGTCAAGGCAAATGCAGTGAAATGGCTCACTGGTTACTGTGGTAACCGACTCTCCTTGCTCTGGCTGCCTTATCCCACGATCCCTCTGTCACCCTATTTTTAGACTGGAGACAACGAATAAAATGGCTTTAAATTTTTTTTCTTTTCTGTGATTAAGACGTGCATAACCTTTTGAAAAAGACCCAGAAGCCAGTGCTCGAGAGCTGGGAACAGGACCCTACTTCCGATACCACGTGGGCCATGTCTTTTGGAGACTTGAGATCCTTAGGAGTTCAGTGGGCACAAATGAGGAGAATGGTGAATGAGAGGACCAAGGTTAAGTAGTGCAGATGCACACCAAGGCAGCTGGAGAAAAATGGGCACGAAAAAGAAGTGAAAGGAACCAAGTATGATGGGGCACATCTATAATCTCTGCTTTCTAGAGGAGCAGGAGTTTAAGGCTAGCCTCTGCTACATAGTAAGTTGGAGGCCAGTCCAGGAGCCATGAAACTCTGTCTCATAAAATAACAATAATTTTAAATGAATAGTGAAAGTAAAGGAGATAAAATAATGGTTCTGGGAAGTGGGGGCTGTGGACTGTCTGGTAAGAGTGACCGTGGGGTGCCAGTGATCTTCAAGATGCCTCAAAGCCAAACTCTTCCAATAAATCACTTTAAATATTTATTTTTACCAGCTCCTGCCAAGGAGAGGAATGCTAAAAACCTACCAGTCCTTTCTGAGAATGAGCTCAAATCTTCTTATGATTTTTTTTCAGTTGTGATATTTTCAAATGTTATTATGGACTATCTGTCTCCTCTTTTTTAACTGAAGAATAGATACTGTTTTTAAATGCTTCCTCTGCCAGATTTTGAATGTTCCCACCACAAAGAAGGATTGATATATGTCTGCAGAGATGGATATGCCAATTACCTTGATCTGATCATTCCACATGGCATAAGTCTATTGAAATGGCACAGCGTGTTCCATAAATATGCACAATTACTATATGCCAATTATAAAGAAAATGCACTTTTTACCATTTTTCCCCTTGACTTATGAAGATTAACAGTGAACACCTATCTCGTTCTTTGCCTCATAGAAAACCCTGAATGTGGGCCACACACTCTCAAGCTGAAAGGTGGTCTCCTGAAATGCAATGGAAGAAAATTGACAAACTGCAAAACACTAGGTCTGCATTGAGGGAGAAAACAGGCCTGATATGGAGATGGGGAGACATTGGAGAAGGCTTGCTGTAAGAGAAAAAAAATCTAAACCAGACCCAAGCCACTTGTTTTATTTAGTTGACTCTGTTCAGGGATAGAAGGGGCCTCATGGATTCAAATGGGTGAAGAGGCTCAGGCCTGAGGAGCCTCCTCATTCTGCCCCATGTGCCAGAGTAAAGGGCTGATGTCCCTATAGTGTGTGTCGTGTTAAAACATTGCTGTGTGTTGTTTGAATTCACTCAGAAGCTGTTCTGGGAATAGGATTGTGCCCTCTGCCCCATTTCAAACCCAAGCATATTTGTCTCAAAATGCCATCAAAAATCTGGAAATGGGCTGCCTCTAATTCTGTTACAGAGAGGGAAGAGAACAGAAAATCATCACAAGAGTAAAGATGTTGTATCCTAGGGAACAGCTAGAGGATGAACCATTTCCAGCAGTGGTCCCCATTGTTTATCCCATGAAATGAAGATGCCCACAATGGGGGAAAATGCAGAAAGTTCAGCCATGAAGAGAAAACTCAATCAAGACCCTGAGTGACTGTCTCAACTTCCCTGGTCAGTTTCTGCTGGGTGTTTTCAGTACCTGATTTGATGGTGTTTGGCTATCTACCTGCTACCTGCTATTCATTTTTTACCATGAATAGCTACATACTTAAGAAACTCAACTCATTCAAAACCCAACGTATGACCATGCAGACCATGCAGAATGCCCCTGTAAGTAGCTGATAAGAATACTGGGATGCATTTTAGTTCAGCTGGGGGTCCCTGAGTAGTGAGTTCTCAGTGTCCAGCATGCTGGACTATTACTGAAATGTTTGGTGCAATGCAAGTCTATTTCCAGTCTTCTGGTCTTCCTAGTCATCAGTTGGTTGACACTCATGTTTTAGCTGACATGTTCCCTCCACAAAGAGGTCTTCCTATGCAATCTCACCACAGACTATAAGTCTCCTTTTATATGAAACCATCACCTTTGGTGCTTCCTCTGCCATTTTTACTACATGTACAACCATTGCTTAACATGTGAACCATTCGTGTAGACGATGCTCACTGTAAACCCCTATATAGGCTATGAGTCACGTCTTTCTCATTCATCACTCTCTCCCTAATTATCAGCAGAGAATTTTACCTTCAAAAGTGTCTGTTGAGTAAAACATGACTGTATCAGGTTGAAAGTGTCCCTTAAAATTCATGTGCACTTAGAATCTAGAACGTGACCTTCTGTAGAAATGAGTCTGCAAATGCAATTAGTTAAAATGAAGTCATACCAGGTTTCAGTGCTTCTTCAATCTAGGAGCCAATACTCATATAAGAAAGATGTATCAAAACACACAAAGGAAAGCCATGTGAATGAAAGAGACAGTAGTCTTGGGTGCACATACATAAGCTAGAGAATATCAAGGGTCCTGGTCACTATTAGAAGCTAGAAGACAAGCAAGGAGTGGACTCTTTGGTGTATTCATTAGGACCCAAACTTAACAATGACTAGGCTTAGAACTTCTGGCTTCCAGAAATTTGAGTACTAAATTTTTTGTATTAAGCCACCCAGTTTGTAGTAATCAGAGCATTCCTAGTAAAATAATGTAGTAGCCTACCTGTATAAGGCATAAAGATCAGTACAAGAGATTACCTTTCATTAGATAATTATTACTCTTTGTATTTGTTCTAGTAAGCAATCTGTTGTCTATTTAGACCATCAAAATTATCATATTTCCTTCTCCAGACAGACAGACAAAAAAATTATACAAGACCATGTTAGGGTTTATAATTATACTTGACCTGTAAGTACCAAAGTAAGGTTGACTTCATTGAAGAGAAATGAATCAGTTTCTTTCCAGTTTGTTTGCCTTCTAAAATGGAAGCTCCATCCCAAATTCTGTCCCTCCCATAGTCACAGGATGCCATTTCATGGCCCTCTAGGCTCCAGATTTGTCCTCTGTTTTTGTTATTATTTATTGGCACAAAAATACCACACCAAAGCCAGCACCTTAAAGTGACAGTTATCTGTCAACTTGGTTGCTATGTATACGGACTCTTCCTTGGATTTGGTTGAGGGATTCTGGTGAGTTCATTCTCATAAAGTTGCAGTCATATGTCAATCAAAGCTGCAGGCACTGAACATCGTATCAGAGCTAGAAGGCCCTGAGGCTTATGTGCATGTTGATGCTGGCCCATGTGGACTTCCTGATGTCTCAAGGATCTCTGTGACACAGCAGCTGGCCTTCTCCAGAGAATGAAAATAAGGACAAAGTTGCAATATCTTTTAGTCACAGAAGTGAAACATCAGGAGCAAACCATATGACTATGATGGCTTGCTGTCAAGCCTGGTAACCTGACTCCAATCCTCAGAAACCAAATACTGAAAGGGAAAAAAACCAACTCTCTCTGTAATAATAGGTTTTTGGCCAGACTAGCCTGTGGTGCAGACCTGCAGTCCACTTACATTAATTTTATGCTGATCAGCATAGGGCCTCAGCATATAACTTACTAACTCTCAATTCTTAAAGTTACCCATGATTCTTACCTTGTTTGGTGATGCGGCTCAATACCTTTTCTCAGCAGCATTTCAACCTCTTTCCTCTGCATCTCCTGGCATCTCTGTTTGTCTTGGTTTCTCTGTGGCATCTCTCCCTGTTCTTCTTGCTTCCAGAGTTTCTTAGTCTGGTAGCCCTGTCCACACTTCCTGTCTGCCTTTGGCCAATCAGCGATTTTATTAAATCAGTAAGTAAGACAATTATTTACAATGGTACAGAACACAATCCCACTACATCCTTCAAGTTGTACTCTGGCTTCCACACATGCACAGACATGTACACTCATACTGTCCCCCAACTTGGAAAAAATGTAAAAAGAAAGAATTTTCAAGTCACACATCATATTGGAGCATGGTGGTGCATGCTATAGTCTTGCACCACTATAGACTATAGTGGTACCTATAGTCTAGGAACAGCTTTGGGAGCTGAGGAAGAAACACTGTGAATTTAAGAGAGCTACATAATAAAACTGTCTTTAAAACAACAAAGGCCATACATCATTACTTCTGCTGTATCCTGGTTTCTGAATTGATCAGCCCTGAGACAACATTAGGTTGCTGTAGGCCATGGAAACTGAAACATCATCTTAGATTCTGGCTGCTGTCTCTATGACCCAAAGAAGCATCTTTGAATAATTTTTTATGGTCTTCTCAGACCAATGAGGGATTTTTTTCTAGAAGCCTTCAGAAAACTTGTTAGTCCATTTTCAAACTAGAAATTATAGTTAGAGCCTGAGGCTGAGAAAATGGGTCCAAGCCACAGACCCCACCATTTGGACTCTGTGAAATACAAGACATGGATACATAAGTGAAAATCTGGGCAGACACTGGAAAGGAGGAGATGTATTTTGGTGTGGGGGCAACCAGAGCGTAATGCTCACTAAGTCAAGTAACTTGATCCCTGAAACCTCTATTTAAGTAACAACTCTAGTGTGTTTGTTCAAATAAATAAAAAGTTTAAAAGAGGGCCTGGAGAGACAGCTCAGCAATTAAGCACACTGACTGCTCTTGAAGAGATCACAGAATTGATTTCCAACACCCACAAGGTGTTCACAATCAGTCAGAACTCCAGTTTCAGGGGGTCCAAGTACTCTTCTGAACTTCCCTACACCAAGATACAGATGGTACACATTCATACATGCAGATAAATCACACATAAAATAAAATAAATAAATCTATTTTTAATTTAAGAAAAATCTTAATATTGTTATTATAGCTTTAAACTTTGGCATTTTGGGCTGGCACAATGACTCAGCAGGTCCATCGATTTTCTGCCGACTTCAGTTAGATCCCTGGGGCCCACAGAGGTAGAAGAGGACTGACTGAGTCACGATTGCTTTCCTCTGACCTCCACACACACCCACACACACATACACACTGTACACACATGCATTCGGTAAAAGAATAAATATTCTTTCATTTAAAATACTATCATTTTGTGAATCATTAAATGCCCACAAATACTTGATACCCCTAAATGTTTATGATGTTTTATTTTGTTCCTAGACCAAATCCACACCTGTGTCCCCAATGCTTGAGGGACTAAGGCAGGAGAATTGTGTTGATTTGGGGGCCATTCTGGGCTATGGAGTGAGACCTTGTCTTGAAAAATGGGAGCTGGGGGCTGGAAAGGAGGCTCAGCAGTTACGAATACCAACTGTTCTCACAGAGGACCTGAGTTTAACTTGCAGCACCAAGAGATCCGATGTCTTCTTCTGAACTCTATGGGTACTGCACTCACATGTGCCTGGCCTCACACACAGACATAAGCATTGTCACAGAAGTTAAAAAATTTTTAATCTAAAAAATAAAAATAAAGCAGAAGCTAAAACAAGGTTCAAGTCTCACAACTATTTCTCACTTATGTATTTTCCAACCCCAACTTACTGAAGAAAGCAAGTCAATAATCCTGTAGTTTATCTCTGGGTCCTGCAGACTGCATCGCCAACTAACCATGCTTCCTGTCATGACCAGTTAATAGGCAAAACCACAGGCTCCTTTGGACCCAAGTTTGGCTTTTTTGATTGGTTGGTTGGTTGGTTGGTTGATTGGTTGGTTGGTTGATTGTGTGTGTGTGTGTGTGTGTGTGTGTGTGTGTGTGTGTGTGTGTGTGTTTGTGATAGAGAGACAGAGACAGACAGAATTTGTTTTGTTTGTTGGCTTCAAAGAATACATCATACGTGATGCTGTGTATGGAAACCTGTGTTGTAAAGGAATGTTATTTTACAAGCCTGCTCTCTTTCAGTTAGGAGAATTGACCGTTTTTTCAGGGAGGAGAAAAGTGTTAGTTGTGGTTATGAAACTCCTGTATATAACGGATCCAACTGGCAAGAAACTGGAACACATTGCCAGCCCCACATCAGAGATTTGACTCAGTGGATGAGAGACAACACTGGAGAATTTGGCCCTTGGTGTGTTCCTGCAACATACACCTTAGCACACCATGGTTTCAGGAGACAATTCTAACACCTGAAAACTGTAGATGGAATTCTTGAGTTTGAAAGTACTAGATGAACAGTCTTAAAAAACTTCATAACATAAATCTCTCTAAGTCTCAATTTCCACTTCTGTAAAATGGGATCCTTAATCCCTCACATCTAAGAAACATAGAGGAAATAACAAATAACATGCCTTAGCCCAGGGCTCACTCCTACTTTGAGTATCTATGACATTAAACATTTGCCATTTTTGTTTCTTTAGTCTTCAGCTATACAAAAATGGTACAGAATAATGTGTTTCCTTATGACATTTTCATATATATTATTCTTAGCTCACATTTGTACCCCCACTTCCTTGTCCCTTGGTTCCATTGACACTACTCTAAAAATACAACTTTTCTTCTTTCATGGTCTGTGTGTGTGTGTGTGTGTGTGTGTGTGTGTTAGAGAGAGAGAGAGAGAGAGAGAGAGAGAGAGAGAGAGAGAGCTATGCATATCACTACACTTGCAGAGGCCACAGCAGGATGTCAAGATGTCAGGTGTCTTTCTCTTGGCTTCTCACTTTACAGCCCTGGGTCAGGGGCTTTCACAGAACCAGATGCTCACTGTTTCACTTGAGCTAGGCTGGCTGGCCTTCGCATTCTCAAGATCTGCCCTCTCAGTCCTCAGATGTTGGTATTACAGACACACATAGCCATGCCTGACTTTGTGTGTGTGCTGGGATTAAATTCAGGTACTCATGCTTACAGAATAGGCACCTGTTCTGGTTGTTTTCTGGTTTTGTTTTGTTTTTTTGTTTTTGACAACTAGACTGAAGCTAAAGTTATTTAGGGAAAGGACCTTCAGTTCATAAAGGATCTCCAAGAGGGAGGTGGATCTCTGTCAGTTCGAGCCAGCCTGGTCTACAGAAAGGCTCTTCACCATATTGTCTATAAGCAAGTTTGTAGGGCATTTTCTTACTTAATGATTGATATGGGAGGGCCAAGCCCACTATGGGTGGTGTCACCCCTAGGCAAGTGGTCCTGGGAGGTATAATATAATAAAGCAGACTGGGCAAGCCATGAGTAGGAAGCCAGTAAGCAAAGGTTCCTCTATGACTTCTGCTTCAGTTCCTGGCTCCAGGTTCCTGCCTTGACTTCCCTGAATCAACTGTAGCTTCTGATGTATAAGCTAAATAAACCCGTTCTTTCACAAGCTATTTTTGGTCAGTGTTTTATTCCACTAGTAGAAATCCTAACTAACACAGCACCTTTACCACTGAGCCATCCCCTAGCCCCGAATTCATTATTTTCTATAACTTAATAATGCTCCATTTTATATATGTACTTCAATTTCTCCTCCATTCTTTATCAGCAGCTAGTTCTAGACTGGTTCTGCCATGGCAGTGCAGTACCTATTAGATCCTCCATAGCACATACAGTATGATCTAGACTTAAATCACATGGTAATCTACCTTGAGTTTTTCATGCAAGTCCCACATTGGTTTCCACAATGCAGCAGGTTACATCCCCCAGCAGTATATAAGGACCCCCTTTCTCCACATCCCAGCCAACATTTGTACTTGTTTCCTTTCTTGATAATAGCCATTCTAAATGGAGTAAAAGAGATGCATATTGCAATTTTAATTTGCATTTCCTTGATGGTAAGGGTGTTAAACATTCTGTCATATATTTACTACATATATATATATATATTTTCCTTTGAGAGTTACATATTCAATTTACTGCCTGTTTGTCAATTAAGTAACTTGGTTTAGGACATTTAATCTTTTTTCAGTTCTTTATAGATCCTAGATATTAATTCCCTGCCAAGAGTATAGTTGTTGAAGATTTTTCTCCACTCTGAATATTGTCTTTTCTTTTGAGAAAAAGTTTTTTTAATATTTTAATTATGCTGATAAAGAATGGAGGAGAAACTTGGGTACATATATAAAATGGAGATTATTAAGTTATAGAGAATAATGAATGTGCATGATCTGTGTATGGACTTATGCAGGCGAGTGCAGATATCTTAAGAGACTGAAGGTGTCCACCCCAGCTCCATCCCCGAGCTGCGTGATATGGAAGGTGGGAATTGAACTGAAATCCTCTGCAAGAGAAGCACATGCCTTTAACTTCTGAGCCATGTCTTGTGCCCTGTACCTATTTTCTCGCTCTGCTCATCATTTCCTAACTCTGAAGAAATTTTTCATGTCCTGTCATGTCCTTGGTCATTTCTTCTGATGATTTCCTATGCTTCCAAATCCCCTTGGTCTGTGTCACCTATGTGTCTGTGTCTTTAAGTATTTACCTGTATTTTTCCCTGGCATTTTCCAAATGTTAAGATCTTTGATTGAGGACAGGGAGTGTGACAAGGGAGGGTGGAGGTGACAGTAATCAGAATGCATTGTATTCATGCATGAAATTGACAGAGAAAAAAATCATTTTTAAATTAATCCATAACCTTAATGAAAATGGAGGGTCTACGATTCATTTTGAACTGACTTTTGTACAAGGTGAGAGACAAGGGTCAGGTTTCATGCTTTGACACATGAATGTCCAGATTTCCAAGCATCACTTGTTAAGTGTCTCTACTGTGTCAAACATTATAATGTCAAACATTAGGGAGCTGTAATTGTTCATTTCTGGGTTTTCTGTTCTATGCAATTGATCTACATGTTTGTTTTTATAGTGATGAACTTTGTCAATAGTCAGCATCCAATAAATGATGGTAGTGTCAATTATTCTAATTTTGTTGATGGTATGATGTGATGGGGACATAGAAAACTATTGCATTGTAGTAATCCTGAGGAATCTATCTGCCTAGAGTGAAAAAAACAAAAATCTCTCATCCCGTAAAGCTGTAGTGGACCATACACTGGAGTGAGAAAAGGATTCTCAAATGTTGTACTAGAACAGAGGTGTCTGTGCTACTCAGAAGTTAACATGGTAACTAATCAGAGAGCCATTATGGAAGATGAGTGATTTATTCTTTACCCGGCAACACCAACAATCTCCTTGTTTTCAAGTCAAACCCGGCTGGGCCAGATGACTCCATCACACACAGGGGGATAAACTCATAATACTTGGAAAGTGGAAGCAGGAAGATTAGAAGTTCAAGGTCATCCTCAGCTACATAGAGTGTTCTAGACCAACCTGGAATACCTAACACCTTGTATCCAAAAAAATGTAAATAAAATATATGATTACTATTTACAGTGTATGGCACCTGAACTCTTACCAGCCACTTTTTTTTACTATGTGAGTTCCTAATCAAAAGCCTGGTTCTGGTCACTAAAATTTAAAATGAACTCCAGAATTGTAATTCTTTTCAGTCCCTAGAACCTCCTAAACTAGATTAGAGACAATCATCAGTAAGCCCTGAACTGTCCAGGTAGAAAGGGAAGGCCAGAATTTCAAGATCACACAGCTACAATTGAGATTGAAAGCAGCTAGAACATATGAGACCTTGTTTGGCAAATGGTAATTTTCAGCCCAGCTTGATGGCTCAGACCTATAACCTCAGCTACTCAGAAAGCTAAGCCAGGAGAATTATGAGTTCAAAGCTCACCTAGAACAACATAGATCCTGTCTGACTTTTCATTCTTCTTATATTTGTTGGAACTGTTAAGAAATATGTCCTTTTATTAGGAAGCTATAAACTAGATATTATTCTATCCTTTACAGGAATTTCTCCAGAAACTATATTTTAATACTCTGCCTTAGCTTTCTATCAAAAATATGTTTACATAGTACAAAAGAACTCCTTATTTTGTTAAAGATATATTCACTGTCTTGGTCAATACCCCTGAAAATTCACAAAATTTCTTCTTTATGGTTAAACACCAGGAACACGTTGGTCTGCTATAGTTTTTTTTTGTGTGTTAGGAGTCAGGAATGATTCATTCTGGGGCCTGGCTAAAAGGAAACTCAGAATTATGTCTTGTTTCTAATAAAAGACATTTTCACCAAGTGTAGTGTGTATGCCTTTAATCCCAGCACTCAGCACTCAGAAGGCAAGAGGCAAGCCTAACTCCAGCTTGAGAACAGTCCGGTCTATACAGGAAATTCTAATCATTACACAGATACATATCATCTGCACAAGACCCAGAATGAGTCTGGAGGTTCAGATGGGGGTCATGAAGGCCTCTGGGGCAGGAAAGGGACATCCACATCCTTTTTGCCCAGCTCTGTCTTCAGTGAGTCAAAACCACAAATGATTATCTTTTCAATGGAAACTCTGATCCTCAAAGACACACAGTCTTTTCCAATGCTACATAGTGAAACCCAACCTGGAAATTAAAAAAAAAATCATTTTCTTCAGCCAAGTTTTGTAGGCACAATTACTCAATGCCCTTCATTACCTGGTCCTTACTGGCATTTTTCTTCTGGGCTTTTAAAGAATCATGGTATACTGTCTCAAATCATGTTTTAGAAAAAAATTAAAAATACTAAATGTGTGAATGAGCAAAACTACCCAAGATTATGTTTTTATTTCATTCATTTGTTATTGTTAATATTTTGCCAAAGTGCCCAGAAAGCTTTTTTTAGTTGATGACATAATCCTCAAATTAGTTTTAGGCTTACAAAATATAAATCAAGATTCCAATAGTTAGTTAGTGTGCCTTCTATTACGAATTCTCCTGACAGTGCTCTTACTGAGGTTTAATCAGAGAGCATTGTAAGGCTTTCTAATCTGGGTTCTAAGCATTTGACATTATTAAACAGCTGAATGAGAAGGAACAGAAGAGTTGCAAAGTAGAAATACTTTTATTTTTAAATTGAATAACATTATAAATGCAATAACGCTGAATGCTAAGAAGCATTAGGCAATGCCGCCAGCCTCCACTTCATAAAGCAGAATTGAAAATGGGAAGCATTTCCAAGAAGCCAAAAGGTAAGTGTCTGGTGTCTTGCACAGGGTGAGTCCTAGGAATAACAGAGTAGAGAGATTCCTGGGTAACAATGAAAGACTGTGTAAAGTTTGTGTTCCTGATGCCTGATCTTGCTGAGTGTGACAGACTAGACATGGACCAGTCACTGTACAGACTCACATCATTTACAGAAGCCCAAAGATGTGTCTGGAAGTTTGGATGTGAGTCTTGGAGGACCTTGAAGGGCCACAGCCAGCCCAGGACTTTTTATCCAGTCTTCAGTAAGTGAAAACCACAAATGACAATCTCTGCCTGAGACCTCACATCAATGTCTGTTTGCATGTGACCTAAATGAGGGTGGCAACTAACTGACCAGAACATATCTTTTAAGACAAAAGATACCCACCACTGTCCATTTGCTGCTTACATTGTCTGAATCTCGAGCTCCATTTGAGAATTTGAAAAAGAAACACTCAGAAAATAATTTTAATACTTCCCTCCCAAATTAAACATAGGCCTCCACCTATTGCCAAGGAGCTATTGGCAATTAGTGGCTGCCAGTGTGGGTAAAGATCCTTTTTCTTCAGTGGTTCAGGACACTAGTAAGTTGTCTATACCCCAGAAAATAAACACAAGCACTATAGGGGGGAAAATGAAAGTAGGTTGTACATGGGTTTCACTGTGTGGTAGACCAGAAGACCAAAATGCAATTTTTAAAAACCAGTAGCCTGGTGAAGTTGAATTAGTAGAGGGCTTCAAGAAGCCCTGGGAAGGCTATGGTGCTGCAACCTTGTAATCATTGCTCTGGCTGTGGAAGCAGGAGCAGCCATTGTTCATCACTGGTATAACTGAAGGCCACTGACTTCTGTTACTTTGTATCTTGCCACTTTTCTGCAGTTATAGGAGGTTTCCATGGGGTCTATATGGTCTCCTATGTGTAAACATTATTGACATATAAAGACTCTTTAGCTTCTTTTCCTATTTGTATTTTTTTATTTACTTGTCTAATCTTACTGTATAGCTAAGTCTTCAAACAACAGCACTAATTAGACATGAAGATTTTAATAGCATTTTTCAAAAGAGGACATGGAGTTAGAAGGGAGATGGATGGGAAGTAGCAGGGAAGAAAGTAGTGGTAGATGGAAATGATTAATATTCTTTGTATAAATGTACAAAACTTTCAAAAGAATAAAAAATTAAAATAAAGAAAGAAAATGAAGAAGCTCAAAGTTCAAGGGAAGCTCCAGTTTGAGCTTGTCCTGGGCTGGGAGACCTTATCTAAAAAAAAAAAAAAAAAAAAAAAAAAAAATGAAAGCTAGTAGTCAACTTCAGCCAGCCCCCACCCTCTGCCTAGCAAAGGAAACCCTTGAGCGGTAGAGTGAGCCACCCAGAGATCACAGTGGCTGAGTAAAGGACAGAAGCCAATTTCTCCAACCTAGAGCATGAGCTGGAGAAATGTAAGGAAGACAAGAGCAGAGCAAGAAGTCCAAGCTGGTGCTGGCTGGAGGCTTTGGGCAGCTGTAGCTCAGAGCACCAGATTAGGCTGTGTACCTCCCTCTCAAGCAGATGCTTGCTCAGAGCTCTTTCTGCTGAAGATGAATCTTGTGTCAGCAGAGGTGAGGCAATTATAGCTCTGTCATGGAGACATCTGGATCTCAAAGGAATCCTCTTGAGAAGTGAGATGTTTCAAGCCTCAAGTAAGGATTAGTTAGAGTTTATCCCCACCTGTGAGAGAGAGGTATTTCAGTTGTGTTCCAGGGTAGGTGTGTTCCAGAGTAAAACACTCTGCCTGGATGTCATAAAGGGGACACCCAACCCTGTGATGATGATGCCCCAGTGGACATAGAGTGCATGTCAGGGGACCTACAAGCAAATAACTCCTCACTGTCCTGGGGACTTCAGCTTGGTTTGCTGACTTAGACTAATTGAATAGCTGTCTATGTGTTTGTCCAGTCCTCCATGTGAACTGGCCTTCCATTCATCTACTCATTCATTCACTCATTCATCTACCCATCCATCTACCAATTTATCCATTCACCTACCCAATCATCCACCCATTCATCCACCTATTCATCCATCTGGATTGGCCATCCATTCATCTACCTGGCCCAGTATTGTTCTTCAGCTCTGAAGCCTTCACAACTCACATCCTTGATTTGCCCAACTTCACTAAAACACTGGAGCTTAGCCTTCATACACCTTCCTTCTGAGATTTAACTCAATCCTGAGGCTCACCTCAACTCTGACCCTGCAGCTTGACTCCACAGCTGAGGCTGGATCAGATCTCCAGAAAAGTCCCTTATCCAATACCCTCCCAGATCATCCTCCATTTCCCTGTCAACCTTTCATCTGGACTCTTGGGAATATCTTGAACTCTGCTTTGGCCTATCTAATCCCCAGTGGCCATTCTGTAACTGACACATTTACAGTGATATTAATGTGTGATCTAAAAGTTAATATTCAGTTATGATCATAATAAAGGAATCTGTGTTTGCCTTGGACAGATACTCAGAGAAATTTCATCTACTTAACAAATTATAACGATCAAAACCAACATCTTTTATAAATGTATCATCATTCACTAAGTTCCAACATGTGGAAAGACAAAAATGTGTCTATCCATGTTTCTGATGTAGGACATTTACAACACAGAGTAAATGTACATTGAGTTTAGGACTGAAACTGAAGGAAACTATGATGATATAATTTCAGACAGGGAAACAAACCAACATCATTTCCCATGATGCTCTATGCTGACTTCACAGGTAAAGAAATAAAATCCAAATGGATTCAGTGACTTGTTTAAACTTGTATAAGCAAGCCTCGAAGCTTTGTGGTAACCTATGGAAAGTGATTCTTTAAATCATCTTTTTCTCATTCTCATTCTCAGGCTTCACTGACCTTGAGATAATTAGATGAACAGAGATTTAAAGGAGCAGAACCATCCTTAAAGAATAAGCTGCAGTGATGTACCTCACCCAGACCTCTCCAGTGAAGGTGAACTTTTTATTGGTAACTCATGTTTACCAATATATCCAAAAAGATGCTTTTTCTTTTTTTTATTGAAGTATTGTCTGGAGATTCTAGGAAATATAAAATTCTTGAATTAATTAATGTAATTAGCTTCCAAAAATGTAAAAATTATAATAAATTAGTAAACATATGACTGTTGAATTAACAGTAGGAAAAAAGTCTATGTCAGAATTCAAGACCTAAGGAATGAAGAAAATCCACTGAAGGAAATTCAGTGGTCTCTGCTCAACTCAGACTCTACCCTCCAAAATTATAATCCAACCTGGGAACACATTCTGTGAAAGTGGCTTTGTCTCCTAAGACTAGCCCATGAATTACCTTAGCAATTCCTACCAGACCCCAGGAAACAACTCTTCTTTTTTGTTTTGGGTGAGCCTTAGTTATCAGGTCAAGAAATTTAAATTTTATTTTTATAATTGTTGAGAGTTTTTTTTATTTTTAGCTTAAGCTATGTTAGAAATAAGAATTGAGGTTTCAGAGGGAAAATTAATGTCAACAGTCACTGGTGCATATCAGTGCATATCAGCGGAGCAATGCTGGAGACTTTGACAGCCATAGACACTATGCTCTTTGAATTGGAGGGATGGATGCTAAGTTACTAATCTACCATCATTCTAGCCTGCATGGGTCCAATAACATTTTATTTTTAGCTCAGAAGCTGACCAGCTGAGCAGGGTTGGCCCTCTTATGCCCCTGGATAGGAGGCACCCAAGGAATCCATGGTTCTGGGAATAAGAAAGGAACAAGGGATCAGTGCTTAGCAGAACTTGACTGACTAGTAACTAATGGTACTCTCATGCATGGCTATGCTCAGTCATCTTCCCATTTTTTACATATAAAATACCTAAGGAAGGATGCTTTTAATGAAACAAAATGTCTTTTGCTCATTGTTTTGGAGGAGGGGAAAACAAACAGCATCATGAAGCCTCTGAAAGGCCCAGCCACCCCAACCAGTTTAGAAGCCCACATAAACCCAACTCTTCATGTTCTTTCTTCATATAAAAAGAAACATAAGGCCTCCACATTAACTACACCAAAGGACTCAACCTCTAAATGCTTTACCTGGACCCCACTTCTCTATTCCTATCAACAGGACACTTAGGAGCTGACACTGGGGGTATAGTGGTCCATGAGTGTATCCCAGCAGAAGGGAGATTGAGAATAGAGAATCAAAGTAGGAAGACAGCCTGGGCTCCACAGTGAGTTTCAGGTTGGCCTGTACACATAGCAAGGCCCACTCATAAGTAAAAGAGAAGTCTTCACTACTTAAGGCTCCTGTATAGTTCAGGAGGATAAATGGTATCCCAACAATAGTGCTGACTTTCAGTGACCCTGTTATGTGCTGGTGACAAAGTGGAGAGACAGATTTTAAGATCAGTGAAGTCCCAGGTTCTTGATGTTTCTTGCTGTCTAACTCCATTGTCAAGAAGTCACAATACAGATGGGACTCTATATTTCTCCACGCAAGCATATGTCTGTAGTCAAAGAGGATCATGAGGAAAGAACTGTGGAGATAAATGGGGCAGATTCTAGACAGCAGTGGAAAAGAAGATTTGGTTTTGATTTTGGTTGGTGGGAAGGGGTTTTGAAACAGGGTATCTCTGTGTAGTCTTGGCTGTCCTAAAACTCACTATGTAGACCAGAGTGCTCTTGAACTCAAGGAGGTTTGCTCTGTCTCTGTCTTTTAAGTGTTGAGATTAAAGGTATATATACCACCATACCCAGTTTAATTATATATATATATATATATATATATATATATATATGGCCAGGTAGTGGTTGCACACTTCTTTAATCCCAGCACTCAGGGAGCAGAGGAATGCAGATTTCTGTGAGTTTGAGGCCACCCCTGAACAGAATGAGTTCCAGGACAATCAAAGCTACACACACACACAAAATAAAAAAAAAAAAAAAAAAAAAAAAAAAAAAAAAAAAAAAAAAAAAAAAAAAAAAAAAAAAAAAAAAAAAAAAAAAAAAAAAAAAAAAAAAAAAAAAAAAAAAAAAAAAAAAAAAAAAAAAAAAAAAAAAAAAGCCTGTGTCAAAAAAAAATTCTCTATCTCTCCTACATTAGACAAAAGGGTTTATTTCGGCTGGCAGTTTGAAGGTACTGCACAACCAGGAAGGTATGGCAACAGGAATGTGAAGCAGCTGGTCACATAACATCATCAATCAGGAAGCAGAGAGATGAGGGCTGGTGGCACATTTTCTCATGTTTATTAAGCCCAAGATCCCAGCCCATGGATTGGTGCCACCAACATTTACCATGTCAATTAACTTACTTGAGAAACTCTTTCACAGATCTGCCCATGAGTTTGTTTCCATGGTGATTCTAAATTAAATTGAAAATTAAGATCAACCATCATTGTACATCATCGTTCCCTCCTTGATATCGATTCTTCCTGGTGCATCCTGTGACTGGCTTAACGATGCCACCACCAACGGGCTAGAGCTAAAGGCAACAAGTCAACCTACCTGCTCTTCTCTTCCCTCTCTCAAGCCTAGTCACTGCCTTGTCTGTTCTGTCTCATGGACAAAGCTCCAAAAGTGTCCTCCCTTTCATCTTTACCAGTCTTGGTGCAGACTGCGTTATCTCTGTCCTGGATCAAGCTGGATGTTCAAAGAAGTAGAGAGGTGTTTCACCATGACTGTGTCACCGTCCTCCCAAAATGCAGATTGGTTATACACTCCAAGGAGCTGACTGAAGACACTTAGTTGGTAGGGTTTCGACATAGATCTGGGCTGGTGATGGGGACAGATAAGGATGGTGACATTCCCTTAATCTGTAGGAAGCAGTTAGCTATTGTATTCATTGGATCTGATGGAACAGGAAGAAACGAGAACTGGACCCCAGAAGGAGTTGTAGCCATGGAAACTGGGTCATCTGTTCCCAACACAAAATAACATATGAGGTATCAACTGTGACTTATGAAATGCACACACACTTCAAAACAACATGTTATACTTGCAATTATGGGTAATGTTTACTTGTCGGCCTGAAGAATGAAAAATTAATAATAAATGGGAAAAGGAATCTCCTAATAAAATGAACTCAGGTAGAGCCAAGGAAAACCTGAGGCCCAATCAGAGGTGGCCACAGACTTTTTGTCCTGTCCCTTCTACCCCACTGGCCTTATTAGTGGTACTCGACTTTGGGATAAACCTACAAGAAACAGAAAGTAAGGGCATCTCAATTGGAAATTTCTAGAAAGTCAGCCTCCCGAGGCCAGGTCTGCGGAGGAAAGGGAGCTTACCCACCAGAGACATCTCCCTGCACTCATTTGCACACCATGTATTTATAAGAGACCTCTGAGGAGGAACAAATCCCTTCAGATTTGCTTTCCTGGCTGTTTTCCTGATCTTTCTGAATTGAATCTTGCCCAGCTGTATCTACTTCCTAATTGCAGCCATATATAACTCCTTAAAGCACAAATCTTTACAAGTTAAATCTTTGCAAGTTACTCCCCTGCTTATAAATCTGGCAGCAGCTCCCCTTTATCCAGAGGACTGCGTCTCCTAATCTTTACACTTGGAAACTGTTCCAACACACACAGAGACCGTGCCTCCATATACCATCCCTGTCTCCAGCAGCTTGGCCTCCAGGCTCACTGACCTCCTCATATGCCCCTGACTCATGGGTCCATGCTACCCTTCTATCTGCAAAGGCAGTAATACAATCAAGTGGATTCTCTTTATAGTGATGCTGACACTGGTTTTTGTGCTCCTGTACAAAGGCAACAGTTATTCCCTCAACAGTGTTAATGCTGTCTATGCTGTGTATATTTGTCTCAATATTTAAACTGGAGGGTTATGTAAGGGAATATGTGTACATGTTTGTGCACATTTGTGTGGCATGCACATGCACATTTGTGTGCATGCAGAGACATGATGTCAGGTATCTTCCAACAATACTCTCCACCATTTTTTTTGCTGACTTTTTTTTTACTAGGCTGTTGTTACACATGTGTGGTATGAATTAAAGTGTATATTATAGGGGTGTGCATATACAGAGAGGCCCAAAGTTAACACTAGAGTATTTTCCTCAACCCCTCACTATTTTTTAAGGAAAGCCTGTACTGAGCCCTCACTGGGCTTACCAGTTCTGAGTAGTCTAGCTGTCCAGCTTGCCCTAAGGTACCCCTCCCTCTATGCTTTTGGAGGGTGGAGACTAAAGGGAGCCCCTATACCTGCCCAGTTTTTACCTGGGTTTGAGGAATCCAAACTCTTGTCTATCAGTCCTCTATCACTGAGCCATCTCCACACCCCTCCACTTTGGTTTTTGAGACGAGGCCTCTCACTGATTAATTTGGCTAGCCCTGGCAGACAATGAGAGTCAGGAACTCCCTCCGCTCTCCCACCCTCCCAGCACTAGGGTTAAAGTGGCATGTCACCAAGCATGTCTTCTAGGTGAGTGTTAGTGACCTGAACTCCAGTCCTCTTCCTTGTGTGGATGCTGACACTTTACAGCCTAAATCATCTCCCCACCCCTGCCCCCTTTAATGTAATCTTTCTTTTTTCTTCAGAAAGGATCTTGTCTATGTAGCCCAGGCTGGTCTCAAGCTTATGGTGATCCTCCTGCCACAGACTCTCTAGTACTGCAATTACAAACATGTGCCACCATCCCCAGCTAAGATTTGTTGACATTCGTGGTTATGACTGGTAGCTCTCTATCCCTGGTACCCACCCTGATGGCCAACACATGACAGATGCCCAGTGCCTGACTGTCCTCCTGCCCTGAATTCCTCTTCTAGGTAACAACCACAGAGCATGAACAGAAGGGGCACTATAAATACCTGTTAATATCTTCATTTATACAGATCCTCTCAATAACTATATAGCTTTCCTCAGCCCTGAACAATCTGAAGATCCACCCCTGGGCCTCACACAAACTGCGAAAATGATCTTCCATGGCTACACCCAAAATCCAGAAATTCTATAAATCTGTCATTAGTTTTTAATTCTCTGTCTACAAATCCCTGTACCAGAAACTATGAAAGGGCTCTCTGCTCTAGGGGTCAGCCACAAGAGTCGTGAAGAGCTACTGTGTTCCCAACAGACTTCTCCCTTTCCCTTGTACTAAATTACTTCAAAATGCATTTTTCCAGGCAAAGCTGTGCCATGAAGCAATCACTCCATGGGATCAGAGAGGGGACCAAATTCTTCAAGCTATCTGAGGAGTGTGGAGGATGACTCAGTCAGTAAAGTGCTTCTGCACAAGCATAAGAACCTGAGTTCAAATCCTCAGCACCCACATAAAGCTTGCATGCCTGTGGCCCCCAGTGTGAAGAGGAAGACCCCTAGGGTTTTATGACCAGACAATCTAGCTGAATCCGTGAGCTCTAGATTTATTGAGAAATCCTGTCCCAGAAAATGGGTGGGGTAAGCTAGAGCAAGGTCAGTACTGAAGAACATGAGTTCAGTTCCAAGTACCCACAGCGGACGGCTTACCACCTCCTGTAACTCCAGCCCTAGGGGCATTCAGTACCTCTGGCCTCTGTGGAAACCTGAACTCACCTGTATAATGCACACACAGACATACGAGCATACATATAGTAAAAATAATAAATATTTTTAAAGGAGTGCAAGTCATAGACGAAGACATGATTTCAACTTCTAGCTTCTCCAAGCAAATACATTTGGATGTGGACCTGTGCACGTACATTAAGCAAGTACAGAGAGAGAGAGAGAGAGAGAGAGAGAGAGAGAGAGAGAGAGAGAGAGAGAGAGAAACTAGCTTGTTACACACATGGACATGGCCCAGGCACCTCAGAAGGGGCGGAGTTGTTACCCCAGCCATTTCATTTCAGTCCTGCATCTCACTATGGTGTGGAAAGATGGGGGAGGCATTAATGGGTTACAGGACAGATAAAAAGACACAGTGGGAAGGGATGAGATGATTCAGTCCCACTCTACCTGCCTTGGCTGTGTAACCTTGACCGATGGATTCTAATGTTTCTCCAACCATAAAATGGAGTAAGACATACCTGCTGTGGTTACCACCAGTGTTGCCAGAGGTCAGGCCTGAGAGATGCCTGACAACTGTCTCTCTCTTTCCCCGGTCTAACCTCGACTATCTCTTCTGAGGCTCCCTGGCTAATTTTGGGAGGAGACGGGTGACCTGGATGGGTACAGTATGCTACCTTATTTGTTTAAAGAAAAGAAAAAGAAGGAAAAAAAGAAAAGAAACTTAATTTCAAAGCTTCCTTATGGCAATTCTGTGACAGAAATAAAACCAGGCGGTTGTTGCTATGCGACGTCAGTAGCTTGCCGAGGGACTAGAGACATCTTTGCTGTTACTTATCTTTAGTTGAATCTTGAGTGATATTTTTCTGACTACCCAGCATTAGCCTGTTCTCCTTACATAAAGGCACAGTGGACAGAGAATGTCTGAGGGGGGTCCTGCCCTGGGGTTCGCTGAGGTTCCCTGACCCTCAGAACTGGCTTTCTGAACCCTCTTTTCGTTTCTGGTTCTTTTCCCTTATTTTTTTTCCACCCACTTTCTTCACTGTAGTTAAAATGAAGATATAAGAAGCCAGATGTAGAGCAGGCCTGTCGTCCCAACACTCAGGAGGCCGAGCAGGTCATGAGCGTGGCCACCAAGACTGAGATCTGAATTTTATCCCCAAGACCCACGAGGTGTAAGGAGAGATGTCGGTCTCTGGCTTTGTGGGACTCTGTGTACCAAACAATGGCTGTGATGGGCTGCCATGCATTTCTCCTGCTCATCTTTGTTCAGCACGTGCCTTCCTTTAAAGCATCTGCACCCGAGTTCATAAATGTATCTTCACCCCAAGCCCTCCCTTTGCCCACCTGCCCTAACCCAGAGCTCTCGGGTTCTGCTGTCTGTGCCCTGCTGTCCCCAAGGAAGCTCATGCTCCAACTCCTCAGGCCCTGGCTTTGAGGTCTCATCCCACTGGGGGAGAGTACACAGCAAGGCTGACAGACCCACAGTCTGATTGTGAGGTCAGGCCAAAAGAACAGCCCCAGGGCCAGGAAGCTGGGGGAGGGTTTGCTTGGAGTCAGGAAGACTTTAGCCAATAACATGACATTGCTGCAGCTGGAAACACAGTGCCTCTGGTGCTGGGGCCTGTCCTGAACATCTATCTCCCAGCCTGCCTTTGACAATGTTTGAAATGAATTCCATGGGCTGTTTCCTCCCTCGGCTCTCCTGATACCTACTGCGTCAAAGAGAAATGGTTAGAACTAGAATGTTGATTCTCAGCCACCGTACAACCTAAAGCCCAAAGCCTGGGAGAGGCTGGCTGCAACCACACAGCTGGATCCTCTTCCTGGTCCTTTGTGTGTGAGTTCTTACTTCCTTATTCATTTCTACTGCTCTACCAGTGAGCCACATCCCAAGCTTGTTTTTCTCTAATTTGAGACAAATTTTCCTACAGCCCAGGCTGGCCTCGAACTCACTGTGTGTCTGAGAATGACCTTGGACATCTGTTCTTCCTGCCTCCACCTCCACAATGTGAATTGTAGGCACATGTCACCATGCCTGGTTTACACAGCGATGGTGACTGAACCCAATGAGTGTCAAGCAAGCTTTCTAGCCAAATGGAGCAAAAGATCCCACTCAGTATGTCTCCGAACTCATAACCATTATCTTTTAGAATTTAACACCTCCTTGTTGTAAATGCAGCCAAGGCTTTCTAGTCTGTTCCTCTGCAAGACTTGTTCATTTCTTTGAGCCTTTGAATCCTGAGACTCTGAAAGGCTTTGTAACCCAAGCATGGATCATGTTGAGAGGTTGCAGTTTAAAAAAAAGACCATCTCATTGCCTAATTCATGACTAGTTAGTTAATTAGGCTCATCTCAGAGAGAGAACGAATAAGACCCAAAGCAAGAACGAGCAGTATGCGGGCTGTTGACAAATTGAAAACTCACCTGAAAGTGCGGGATAAGCAAGGTCCCATCTCTCATCTCTGTCCTTGGTGTGTTTTGGCCCAGCCTTTAACAAACATTCGCATGATAATACAGGTTAAGCACCCACTGTCTGCACATCTGGCCCCAGACAGAACCATGGGGGAAATTCCTGAGAAAGAGAGATAGAAACAAACAGAAAGAGAGAGCTAGACATAGAGAAAATTATTATCCTCCCTGGGAGAAAGAGCAGACCTTCCTCTGGGTGGTCTATTGGAGGTGTTCGGGGTCTTGCAGGGTAAGTGGGAAAGGAGAGCAGGGTGTTCTTGATGACCAAGATGAGAGGTGGGTGGGTGTGTGGGGACGAAATCAGGAGGACTGGATAAGAGGACTGACAGGGAAAAAATGCTCAGGAGATAGTGATGACAACGATAAGGGTCTGATTGCTAAATTCATTTACATATTTATAGTGCACTTGAACAAGAGAAAGATTTTCATGTATGGCACTTGGAATTGTCCTCCGAGCTCCAGGGAATGAAAGGGTTTTGATAATCAATGCACTGCAATGGGATCTGCGATGGGATCTGTGCTTGGGTTACAAAGCCTTTCAGAGTCTCAGGATTCAAAGGCTCAAAGAAATGAACAAGTCTTGCAGAGGAACAGACTAGAAAGCCTTGGCTGCATTTACAACAAGGAGGTGTTAAATTCTAAGAGATAATGGTTATGAGTTCGGAGAACGTAACACCTGTGACTCGGGAAGCCCTTTGAAGCTTCCAAAGTTGTGAAGCTTATATATATATAATAAAAGCTGATATGTGGGATGTCTTTTTGTACACTGTGAATATCATTGGTAAATAAAAGTTTTGACCTATGGCAAGACATCTTAGAAGTAGATGGGAAATCCAAGCATAGATAAAGGGGAAGGAGGACAGAGTCACAGGAGATGCAATCTAGACACCCAAGAAGCAAGATGTAAAGAAATAGGTAAACCACAGGCCATGTGGCAAGACAGATTAATGGAAATGTGTTAAATTAAGATGCAAGAGCTAGCTAGCGATATGCCTGAGCTATAGGCCAAGAAGCATGAAATTAATGCAAGCTTCTGTGTGTTTCTGTGGGGCTGCAGGTCTACAGGCCTGGATTACAGGCCAGACAGGCCAGAAACTTCCTATTACAAATGGCACCCCACATTGGGCACAAAATGAAACACAAATTCTAGTTGGTATTCAATGAAAACTTGGAACCAGATATTGGGGGAAAGCTGGAATATCAGAGAGAGGAAACAGACCACGGTCAGTTCTCACCCAGCCAACTACTCAGGATATAAGGTATTTTCCGGAGTCCTCAGCCTGACTTGTCACTTCTACAGAATACTACACTGTCTGTCTATGCCTCCTTAAATACCTTCTTTGCCCAATTGTTTCACTTCTGGGTTCAATTCTGTATCATAATTTTAGAGTTAAGATTAAAGGTATGTGGTAGACTGTTTGGTTGTAGGGCCTTGAACTCATAGAAACACAGAAAGATCTATCTCTGGAGTTACGGGATTAAAGGTATCAGTCACCACTCTGGGTCTTTCCCATGCTAAGATTAAAGGCCTGAGTTACCACTCTCTGACCCTCCTGACTTGACTGTGGGTGGATCTGTTCTCTTATATTCCAGACTGGTTTTATTAAATATAAAAGACATCACTACAACTACTTAGCTACTTAAGTAGATAAAAGCAAACACCAACATTTGTAAAGCTCTCCACATTAACAAAAAATGTGTATTGCATTTTCTGTCTCAAGTCTCACAGCAACTGCATAGATCAATGCTATGTTTGCTCCCATCTTGCAGGTAAGAAAACTGAGCTTCATAAAGACAAACTGGCTTGAGAATTGGCTCGGGTTCTCCAACTGTGATGATCTTTTTTTTTTTTTTTTAATTTTGTTGCTGATAACAATGTGACTGATAGTTACTTTTCTCCTTATTGTGACCAAATTGATGACAAAAGAATTATTTTAGCTCACAGTGTAAGGACATACAGTTCCCCAGGGGGTGGGAAAGGGCTCACTGTTTGAAGAGCTACAGTCCATCATGACACAGAAGGCACGAAACAGGAAGATGTGGTGACTGGTCTCACTTCAGTCACATTCAGAAAGCAGAGAGCAGCATGCTGGTATGCAGATCCCTGGGACCTCAGCCTGGGATGGCACCTCACATTTAGGGTGGTCCTTCTTACCTCAGCTAACAACATAAAGAATCCTTCATACATGAGCTGAAAGATGTCTCCTCTGTGATTCCTGTCAGGATGACATGACGAACCACCACAGGGACACATTTGACAGCCAAGTCACCTGCACAGAGTTGAGAACAGTATTCTGTACTGAGAGCTGTCTCACATGTCTGCTAACGATCCTGGCCATGTCCCTATCCCATAGAAAAAGTAACATCTGCTGGCTAGTGTCAGAATGTTGCAAAACCAATATTCCCCTGTGCAAAGCACAGAGCAAATAATAAGCTTGTCTGTATTCACTCAGTGTAAGTGTCTGCCCCTCCCCAAAAGCCCAGACAACCATCCACATATTAAACTTTATGACAAACTATTTTCACCTTGAAGTCACTACTATTGTGAAGAAAAAAAAACAGATCTTATCGCTACAGAGTGCCTCTTCTGGGTGAAGAAAAGGGGAGGGGTGTGCCAGTCTTAGTGGCACATACTACGGAAATTTTATTTTAATTTCTATTTATTTATTCTTGGTTTTCTGAGACAGGGTCTCAAATAGCTTAGACCTGCTTCCAATTCACCATTCCTCCACCTTTACCTCCCAGTTGCTAGAGTTACAGGTTACATTGTCTTGCCTGCCTCTAAATCAGGCACTTGGAAACATCATTTTAAAAGAGGATATTAATGGTCAAGGTTACTATCCCTTCCAGGCCCTGAGAGGCCTTATCTATAAAAGAATGGAGCTTAGCTGGTGAACTCTGAAATCGTTTTGGGATCACAGGGTGGGTTACTATCTGTATAAGTGACATGGGCATGAATTTGATCAGATTGATTGTTTTTTGAGTGAGATATCCTGGCCCCTTTAATTCTGTCACTGGAGTCCAAAGCAAGAAAATTGCATATACCATGCCAGCCAGCATCACATAGTGACAGCCTGTCTCAAAAGCACACTCAGACACATACACAGCCTTCAGGGAGACTGCTTGGTATGAGAACATATATGTCATAAAATTAGTCTGGAGTATCAGAGGACAAAGCCATCTCTCCAGCCTTTTGTTTTGTTTGTTTTGGGGGGGGGCTGCAAAATAAAAAAAAAAAAAAAAAAAAAAAAAAACACAACCACCCAGCCAACTCCTCAGGCCTAGCTACAGGAATCCTCCAACTGAATGCTTCTGAGTCCTTAGCCAAAAGGAAAGAAAGGTCTCTGGAAAAGCTGAAAAAACCCTCTTCTCTTGCTCCTCCCAGCTCTCTTAACTTCCTCTCTCCACATTCCTAGAGCTAGGATTAAAGGTGTGGTTCCCTCTCCACGACCTGGCTTGGTACACACAGAGTCTCATCTGCTGTGATCAAAAAATACTTGAGAAGTAGCCTGGGGATGTCTTGAGATTAATACAGTGCTTGCCTGACATGTAAAAACAAAAGAGCCATTTGATCCCCCATATGACACAAAAAGAGGTGTGAAGGCACACACCATTAATCTCTGCACTCACAAGGTACAAAGGGGAGCAGGGTTAGGAAATTCAAGGTCATCGGAGGCTCCAAAGGAAGTTCCAAGCCAGTCTAGGCTCCGTGAAACACTGTCTCCAAAACACACAAAACGAAATAGTAGCAAGAACCAAAACTAACAAGCAGTAAGTGTGGATGAGGTGGGGAGAACCTGGACCTGTCAGCCACTGTGACTAGCTAAAGTGCTGACAATGACCGAGAGAAAGGTAGAATGTTCCACCATGTTTCCCACAGCTTTGTGTCTAACTCAGTTTTGGGGAGACATGCAGGAGAAGAGGGGAGAGAGGAGAGGTACTAGGTGTCCTTTCCTTCTAGACCCTTGGAACCACCAATCTAAGATGAATCATGGTACGATGCTGGACCTTTGAATGTGTGTCTAGTATCTGAAGCTTTGTGTACTTCCAGAACTTACATGCTAGTACTTCATAGTCAAGGTGATGGTATTTGAAGACATCACTCATATTTACTAAAGGGACTGAAGGAGTGAGTTCATATACTCAGACTCCTCCACTGTGTGAAGACACGAATCCCAACTTCTCCAGAAGACACCACCACGAGACACCATCTTGGAAGCTGGGCAAGCGCTCCCAGATATCAAATCTGCTGGCACCTTTACTGTCTCACCAGCCTCCACCACAGTGAGAGCTAAATCCCTGTTCTTCATAAATTACCCAGGCTGGGGTAGTTTGTTAGGGCAGCAAGAATAAACAAAGATCCAGCTTTTAAAACTGGAAGGCAGTTATTGGAAATAGGGCAGAGTATGAGGCATGCGAGTGAATGGAGCATGATTAGGGGAAGCACTTCTTAAGAGATAATGGCTCCCCATAGACAAGTTGGTAGATGGTACTGAACAGATAAATCACTCATATTTATACGGTAGTATACTGTAAGAATTATTTACTGGCAATTGATTACATAAAGGATTAATATTTATTAAGGGGTTTATATAAACCCTCACTGATACAAAATTGAATCTTAAAGCAGTTATTGGAGAGTTGAACTGTCTCATGTAATGACAGCATGTAATGATGGCGTCAGTCTTTCTCTCTTAGAACACAACACAGGAACAAATAGGGAGGGCAGGCAGCCTGCAGCTGAGTCTTCAATGGGGTTAGCCACACCCCATCCAAGGTCCTTAGGTCTCCCTTTGTAATGCCTGAATGAATCCCACCACAGTAGTGAGTTCAGCTGGTTTAATAAACAAGTCAAACACTAGAAGACGTGTATGCCAGGATCCTCTCATACCCATTCTCCAATTTCTTTCTTAGTAAGAAACTTGCCATTGTCAGTAAGTCACTGTCCATCCAAACAGGCCAGGGCAACCATTTGCAACTTGATTGTATGTGAAACAGATAAAAATAATAGCTGCAAGTTCAAACATAGAAAAAAGGCACTTGTTCACCAGTGGTTATGGCGGGCAATCTTACACAAGAAATTTTACTAATGACTTCTGGGGAGTTTCTTTTGACTTCACAATAGCATCCTTCCCGCACAGGTATCATTTTCACATCTTCAAGATGAGAATCTGGGCCCAGTTTTAAAAAGTTGAGAAATTTGTTCAAGGTCACAGTGCTAATATTTGTATCTGACAAAGCTAGCCTATCTTGTTTTGATGCTGTGCTTTTTACTTTTTAAATTTGTTTGGATGTGCCTTAGTTAGGGTTCCTGTTGCTGTGAAGGACACCATGACTATGGCAATTCTTATAAAGGAAAATATTTAAGCGGGTGGCTTACAGTTTAGAGGTTCAACTCATTATCAACAAAGCATGATATGGCAGCATGAAGGCAGACATGGTGCTGGAGAAGGAGCTGGGAATAGAGAAGGAGCTACATCTTGATCCCACAGGCAACAGGAAGTGGACTGTCTCACTGGGGGTAGCTTGAGCATCTGAGACCTCAAAGCCTACCCCCACAGTGACACACTTCCTCCAACAAAGCCACACCTCTCAATAGTATCACTCCCTTTGGGGATCATTTTCTTTCAAACTATCACTGGATGTGTGTGTGAGTGTGTGTGACATGTAGATGTGAGGTTATGTTCATGTGTATGTGTAAGGGCACAAGCATGACATGGTAAATGTATAGAGGTCAAAAGAAAAACTCAAGGATTTACCCACATTGCTTGAAACAGGGTGTAGCCAGAAGTTTTTCTGGCCTGGCCTAGCCCCAAGGTCCAGACCTGCCCACAGCTGCTTAGTCCCAAATAATCATACAAAGGCTTAT
Organism: Sigmodon hispidus; assembly: GCA_004025045.1. Taxonomy (NCBI): domain Eukaryota; kingdom Metazoa; phylum Chordata; class Mammalia; order Rodentia; family Cricetidae; genus Sigmodon; species Sigmodon hispidus. Next base: position 55,011 of record PVIH01011527.1, read on the forward strand.
ATTAATTACAAACTATTTGGCCAATGGCTCAGGCTCATTACCAACTAGCTCTTATAACTTAACTCAATCCATTTTTATTAATCTATGTATTGCCATGTGGCTCCATGGCTTTATATTACAGCAAGTATTTTACCTACAGAGACATTCCCCAGCCTCTGTGTTGTTCAACCCACTACACACCACAGTCTGTGTGGCCATCCATGATGGCTTAACTGTATAAAATCTCTTTGAATTGTTATAGTGACCAGAGGATGGATTTGTTATATTAGTGTTGGATAAGGAAGATGACAACAGAATGCTGTAAGACTTGCTGTCTTGGTTGCCATCATTCATACCTCCGGTCTATCATGTTTCTAAATAAGATGTAAATGATTAATTCTCAGGTTGCTTATAAATTGTGTAATGTAATACAAACTTAAGATTATATTGGACAATAACCACTGAAGAAATTCTGTGATAACAAACTTGTGTTTTTGGCAAAAAGAAGGCAAATAAGTTGTAATTTGTGAGGGATCTAGGAAAGTGGGTTGCCAAAGCTTAATCTCCATTGCAACCGTGTTAGGTAGGATGGCTCTGAGACTGTATGGAGAGGAGGGTTTTTCTATTGGCTAAGGAAGCTCATCCAGTTGGTACTGTCCTCATTGGTCCTAGGGACATCATCACATCACTGTGGTCGCTATCCTGTTGCTCTGTCCACAACCCTCCCCTTTAAGTTAGCCCTAGATCACTTTGTCTTCCATCCAGCCAGAGTCTGGATGAAGCTGCTCTTGCCTCATGTCATAACTCTAGCAAATGGGTCCCTTTCTTCTCAGCTTCCTTCAAGTTTCTCATTTTCAGTATGTTTTGAGTCTGGGTGTTAAATTTTAAGGGATTAAAATGATCCTCCAAGAACCCAGTTTTAAGGTCATACTTAGCATTCCTCCAGCTGATATGACTGGCTAAATGGGATTTGTGGCCAGTATTCAGAAGCATCAGGGATCCATGGCCAAGTCAAAAGATCATTGATCTCCCATTACCTTCAAATCAAACCCAGCATGGAGATGTATTTGCAGAACTTATTAAAGAAACTACTGTGTGTGTGTGTGTGTGTGTGTGTGTGTGTGTGTTATTTTTCTTGCTGTGGAGGCTAGCCTTGAACTCACAACCCTCCAGCCTCCATCTCCCAAGTACTCTGATTATAGGTACTTGGTATACGCATCACTACACCTGGCTTGTGTGTGTTTATAATTTTGCAGAGATGTATGTCTCAAAAATCTCAATTTTCAGAGAGCACAGATCTACTGTGTAGGATCTAATAGAGTCTCCTCAGAAAGCACAGCAACACTGCTAAGCCCAGGGCTCACGGGAGCCTAAGTCTTCATTACTTTCCTCCCACATCTTGCTACCTGATGTAGCAGAGACTTTCCTTCTTTGCTTCACCACAAAAGGCCTGATAGTCACTGTTCTCATGTTTTTCTCTAGGTCTGTATCATTGCTTTACTGGACATTGACAATTTTATTGGAGCTATTTAGACACATGACAGACAGATAGCACAACTGATTAGAAATGTGTAGTCCATGTGATTATCACTGTGCTTTTTTTCTGTTTTGGTCTCATGTATGTAAGACAGACTAGTCTCAAACTTACTATGTAACCAAGAATGACACTGAACTTCTGACCTTCCTACTATAAGAATTCCTGGCTCATAGCAGCTACATGCTAGTCCAAGAGCCCAACGTGGCAGAGCATGCTGAGAATGGATGGCACGCCCCTACGTGTGGCTATGTAAACCTTATTAGAAACCACATGGAAGATTGTTCCTTCTTTTTCTTCTGTTTCTCTTCCCTAATACCCACCTGGCAACTTCCCAAATAAACTCTTGTATGGCAGCTGGTAGTGTATCTGTTCTCACATGCAAAACCAGCACCTGCCTTACCTCTTGAGTACTAATATTACAGGAGTATACAACCACACCAATTTTTGAGATGTGGTGGCTTTCATGCATGTTAGGCACATACTGTAGCTATATTCCCTGCCCCGTGCTGTACTCCCATATGATGTCACGTGATGCCACAGAGGATAAACGAGACTGAGTTTGGCCCCCGTGGTGTCATAAAACAACCCTGTGATCCTGAAGTCATCTCATTGTTCTTTTCCCATCTGCTGTGAAAATGTAGAAATCCATGCACAGTATCTCTGGGGACCCTTTTTAAAATAACACTTGGTATGTCTCTTATATGAAGGGTACATTATGCAATGCACACTTTTCTAAGTTTTTCTACTGAAAAGAATTATCAAATCTACCATATAGTTGTAATACAGACTAAGAACATTGGAAGCCAAGCATAAATATATATTTCCTAATATCAAGAGCCCTGGCACTCAGGAATCTTTAAAGGGAAGATGCCATTTGTGGGCATCTGGGGCTATTTCAAAAGAGAAAAATGAAGCAAAAAGAGAGATGGCTCCGCAGTTTAGAAGTACTCATTGCTTTTGCAGAGGCCCTGGGTTCTGTTCCCAGCATCCTCATGGCAGCCTACAACCACCAGTTCTTCCTAAGAAGGGGATATCCTCTTCCAGCCTCTACAGGCAACTACACATATGTAGTACCAATACACACACATGCAGGCAAGCATTTGTTCTCAAAAACTAAAAATGAATAATCTTCTAATAATTGTGTTAGACCATTTTAATTATGTAAATAATTAATATCCATTCATCATTATCAGGACAGGAGAGAGTGAGTAGAGGCTGGGGTAAATAGCTCCATGCCCTGGCAGAGACAGCAAAAGAAGCATTTCTCTAAGCCTGGCAAGGAATTTGCTGCGTATCTGAGAGTCAGTCTTATGTATCAATTTAGCTAGACCACAATGCTCAAGCGCTTTGTCAAGCACGTCTGCCTGTATCTGTGAAGATGTTTTAAAATAAGATTAGCACTTAAGTCAATAGACTTGCAGTTGAGGACACTGCCCTCTGTAAGGTGGGTAGCCTCATCTAATTAGCTGAACGCCTGGAGGAAGTCTGGGATTCCACAAAGAAGAGGCATTTTGCCAGCAGGCTACCCTAGACTCAAGCTGCAGTAATCCTGGCAGCCTTGGCTTTGGACTTGCCAGTTTCCATAATCCTAGAATTAGATGGGAGAAGGGAGAGGAAGACAGACAGACAGACAGACAGACAGACAGACAGACAGACAGACAGACAGATAATGGACGATAGTAGAAAATAGAAGATAGAAGAAATAAATAGCTAAATGTGACAAATTAGAGGTCAATAAGAAATAGATGGATAATTATACAGAGATCGATGATAGATGAGTGGTATGAAGCATACAGAAAGCATAGATGGAGAGAGGGGGAGGATGGAAAGGAGGAGAGAGAGAGAGAGAGACAGACTTAAAGACTTGAGTCTGACTCATTTCTTAAGAGAGCCCTGACGTCTGTAAAAACTGCTAGCTAGATGGAGGAAGAATGGCCCAGCCATCCCGCCCTTATCGCTTATCCTTATCCTCCGTTCTTTGATGCAGGAGTCCACTACCTCAAGGCTAAGCCCAAGTGCAAATGCTCTACAAACTGAAAAGAGTTGTGCACATGAATGCTACCGTAATGGCTCTGTCATCTTCGTTTTAGCTATTTCCAGCGGAAACACTAGGTGTGCTCAGCATTATGTAATGTGAAAGGTTGAAGTGCTGAACACAGGCAGAGCACACAGGGCAGGGTGCTGATGTGTTCTGCTTCCACAGCCCACAGCCCAGCCACACACTGGATCATTAGAACTATCCTGGGAAAGAAGAGAATTCGTTGATCATACATTTGCCCCACATAGCTCTTGGCGCTAGCAATTCTCTACACCTCCGGAGACCGCTCATCTTCCTCGTCTACTTTATCCAGAAAAGAAATAAAGCCAGCTGTCAGAGGGAGTGAGCTTTTTAGCACTTTAATCAAAACCAGCCTTCCTGAATTCCCTGACTTCCTAGAATAAATGCTGTTCGCTCCCCAAACCTTCAATGCTTATCAGTGCGCCAGCTCCACCTAGTGACAGATGGAGAGAATGCACCCAAACTTGCATTGATTTGCAAGCCTAAAAACTTCACATCTAAAATTCAGGTAACACAGGTTTAGATTCCAGAGACTTCCAGGGAACACTGTACATTGCTCATTTTAAGACTACTTAGAGAGCTTGGGAAACGGCTCAGCAGTAAAAGCTGTACTGCTCTTGCAGAGGATCTGGGTTGGTTCCCAACATCTACCGCAATTGGCTCACAACTGCTTGCTAACTCCAGATCCAGAAGACCAGGAACCTCTTCTGCCCTCCGCATGCACCTGCATGCACATGGTGCACGTATTTTCAGGCGCGTGCGCACACGCACATACACACATAAAATATAAATAAATCTTTTTTAAAAAAAAATATTACTTAGAAAGTTTAAGTGTATGGACCTGCCATTCAAACATCTCTGAGCTAAAGTCACCAGTTAGCCTCCCACTCTTTTGCCTATATGACTTTGAACTTGTTTACTGACAGTAAACTGTAAAAAAATGAATAGTTAGTATAGTTCTAACAATTAGTGTAGATAGAATGACCAATAAACCAGTCTACACATAATGCTCAGAAAATCATACTCTTTCCATTAACTATATGGAATTTCCACAAAATATGCTTTCTCTAGGCTTGATGGTTCTCAGTGTATTAATGAGACTAAATAGGAGGTGGTCAGCAATTTTTCCATCTCTAGGTTAGGGCAGTCACAAGGACTCATCAGGTGTCTGCTGTCAAGCCTGAAGACCAGTGTTCTAGCCCCGGGATCCACACAGAGGAAAAATAGAACCGATTCCCACAAGTTGTTCCTGTGTTATATGTATACACACACACACCAATAATGTAATCACACCATAAAATAAGTGTTACATTATTACCATCAGAGAGAGGAAGATTTTTCCCTACAGCAAATGTGAATATTTTTTCTATGCTGCTGTGTAGAAGATATACTCTAATTAATCAAGAATGACATGAAATATTTTTATTAAATGTATGTTCTGATCCTTTTCTAATCTATTCTTTTATCTAAGAAAGTGACCTGTGTCCATCCCTCAAAACCTTCCTCCAACATAATTTTTATTCTGCTCTGAATGAAAATCAAGACACTTCCTTTTTTAAGATATACTCTTTATGTGTATGTCTTGTCATGTATATATAGGCATCACCTATATACCTAAAGTGGCCAGAAGAGGGCACCAGATTCTCTAGAGCTGTAGTTATAGATAGTTGTAAGCTGCCATGTGAGTACTGGAAATTGAACCTGGGTCCTCTATAAGAGCAGCCAGTGTTCCTAACTACTGAGCCATCTCTCCAGTCCCATCCAAATCACGCCTTAGTGCATCAGGAGGCTTTGTTCAATGTTAAGACACAATTGTTTGACCTTTATTCCATCCCATACCCAAGCCTCACCTCCAGAATCCATCCATTTCAAACACTGCTGTCAGACAGGGTCCAGCTTTGCTCCTAGTGAATGTATATTTAGTGTCTGACATCTCATCTGTTACCAGTGGAATCTAAAAGGCTCAAGGGATACTTTTGTTTTGAATCTTTAAGTTTTTATTAGCATATATTAATCACACATGATGGATTTCACGCATGTATACAATATGGTCATGCTCGTCTTCCATTACCCCCTCTGCACCCACACCCACTCTGATCACCTTCCTTTTCCCCAATAGTCTCCTATTTCCACGTCTTCTTTGAATATCTGTGTGATCTGAGTTAATCAGGGTTACTTACAGGAACTCAGGTAACTTAATAGAGGCTATACCACTAAAAAAAGTCTCTCTCTCTCTCTCTCTCTCTCTCTCTCTCTCTCTCTCTGTGTGTGTGTGTGTGTGTGTGTGTCTGTCTGTCTGTCTGTCTGTCTGTCTCTCCACCCCAAGCAATGATTAAGAGTATACAGATACTTAGAGAGAAGCAGAGCCTTAAGAGTCCTTCCCTCTCCGTGATGGAACGTTGACAGGCTGATGAGAGAATGCATTGTCTCCGTCATCCTCAGACAGCATTCCACACGCTCTACCTCTTCTTCCAGATCTTCAAATTCCACTGCAGTATTCTTCCATTTCGGAGATTCCCATTCAACAGTCACTCTCAACACTCAGATCAGTTACTCTCCAAAGTAACTGCCACTCACAACGAAAACGATTTCTGACCACAGCATCAGTAATACATAAATATAAACACAAACATTTAGAAGTCAATTTGATTTTTTTTAAAAGTCATGTGTATTTGGCAAAACAACAGCAGTAGCTTCTCTTCTAAGGCCTATGACCTCCCGAGACACGAGCTTTTGATTGGCTCTGCAGGACCAGACACGAATTCCTTCCTTGGAAGCAGCTCTCAGATAGAATCAGAAAGTGGCTGGTTCCCCTCAGCAAGCTGTACCACTGCTGCAGCAGTGAGCATCTGACCCGATAGGTAGGTAGGTAGTGTAGCTTATGGGCAGCAACTAAATAAGACAATTGCCTGGACCTCCCAGTACTGCAAAAGCTAGCCAGCAGGGGGAGCTGTAATTTTGCTACTGCTACAAATCATTCTGTAAATATCTATGTTTTCCCATGATCTTAGGAGAACCCTGTGAAAGGATCATTTTAACCCCCAAAAGAGTTGCGACTCATACGTTGAGAACCACTGGACATACTCAGTTTTCAGAAGATAACACGTATTTAGACGGTTTTGGAAACTGTTTAGCAGAAGTGGGGGATTAGGGAATGGAGCTCTGCTTCCTGGTCCACAGATGTGATGGTGAGTCTGGACTACAGACTCCTGCTGCCTGAACTTCACTTCCTGAAATGCTGGACTGAGACCTTCTGAAAACACAGACTGGGATAAACTTTTCCTCTGATAAGTTATTATGCTGGGCATTTCGTCAAAAGTAACTATTTCTCTATTCTTTGCCCTGAATGTGTTTTCTTTATTCATAGAACAGAAAAGATTGTACAAAGGCCATAAAATGTGTCATCTCATCTAATTTAACCAGTTTAACTCAATGGACCATGTACAGGTCATCACCTAAGTCTTGCTTTTGCATCTGAAAGATAGAAGTATTTTTCTATTTCACCTCATAACATTATGGATGATATAATTAGTTTTAAAATCTCTGTACTTTGGAATGTATTACATAAATACAAAATTAGAGTGTGTAAGTATTCCTGGCATGCCACGTGATAAACCCAACATGGCGATGGATGAAATAAGAATTTCTGGCATGTAGCGGCCATGTGGTAAAGCCAACATGGCGCTGCTGCATATGGGGGCACACCCCTAGGTGTGGCTATGTAGATCTATTTCTTAAGAAGAAACACCACATGACAGCCCTCTCTCTCTTCTCTTTTTCTTCTCTCTTCTCTCTCTGTCTCTCCATCTTTCTCTTCCTCCTCCTCCACTCTTTTCTGGGTACCCGCCTCTCTGTATCTCTCTAAAATAAACTCTGTGTGGCATCTGGTTGTGTGTCTTTTATCACATGCCAAAAAAAAAAAAAAAAAAAAAAAAAAAAAAAAAAAAAAAAAAAAAAAAAAAAAAAAAAAAAAAAAACCCTAACAGAGTGTCCTACCCAGAATCAGCACTAACAGTTGTTCAAGATCTAATACCAATCTTTATTTGGGGTGAAAAGGGTGTCTCTTATAGCCCAGACTGGCCTCAAAATCACTATAGAGATGAACATGACCTTCAGCACTGGAAGGTGATGTTCTTTCTCTGTTTCCCAAGAACTAGGACTATGGGTGTAAGTCAGCACATTTATCTCTGCCAGGCTTCTATTTATAGAAATCATCATACACGTAATTATATTTTATTTTTACTTTCTACTGATAGAGAACACACAGGTCTTAATATGGATGAGTCCCAAGAGTTATGGTTAGATATTCAGAACCATTGCCCAAATCAATAAAAATACTGGTTAGCTATTCAGAACCATTTCCCAAATTAATAAAAATACTAGGACCAGCTAATAGTTCATACCTTCTGTCCCAGTAGAACCAGAGACATGATGATCACAGGTTCAAGGTCAGACTGGGCTACATCATGAGACCTTGTGTCAAGAAATCAAGAGCTGGCAATGTAGTTCAGTAATCAAGAGCTTCCCTAATTTACGCAAGGCCCTGAGTTTGTTGCCAAGTACTAACAGCCAATGAACAAATAAATATAAAAATTCAATCAAGAGAAACTTCATAACTTTGGGATGCTTCCTTCTCACTTCCATAATTATTTAAACCAACTACTTCCTTCTCCTAAATGCCCTATTGCTTGCTCTGACTCCCTGGCCCTCCTCTGCTGTATTCAGAGTTTTCTGTGTCCCTCTTGGTCAGCCCCAAAGCCAATCAGTGTCATTTGTGGTAAGAAGTTTCTGGCCCAGCCTAGCCCTATTGTCTAGACCTGCCTGCAACCGCTTAGTCCCAAATAAACATAAAAGGCAAGGTCAGCACCTTGGGAGGATTGGATTCTTGATACAATTAATATGGAATCTTATAGTTATGATGATAATTGCATAGGAGAGGTAATCTCTAGAGATTTAAAGAAAATTCAAAATATTAAATGTTACAAATGTGGAAAACAAGGTCACCTTAAAAGAGACTGTAAACAAAGCATTTCCAGAAAAAAAAAAAAAAGTATTGCTAAGAATAACCCCAATAGAATGTCATTCCCTTCTGGAATATGCAGAAGGTGTACCAAAGGCAGGCATTGGACCAATGAGTACAGGTCAACAAGGGAGATTAGATTCAGGGTTCTTGTTTAAAAATTTTTTTTTTAAATGCGGATTCAGATATGATAGGGTATAAGGGTAGATTATTGAATTTACTTTTAAAAAGTAATTAGTTTTTAAATGGAGAAACACTCAAAACAATCTTACTAAAATCAGGAACTAGACAAGGCTGTTCTCTCTCCCCTTATCTATTCAATATAGTTCTCGAAATTTTAGCTAAAGCAATAAGAGAACACAAGGAGGTTAGGAGATACAAATTGGAAAAGAAGAAGTGAAACTATCTCTATTTGCAGATGATATGATTGTATACATAAGTGACCCACAAAATTCTACCAGGGAACTGCTAGAGCTGATAAACACCTTCAACAATGTTGCAGGATACAAGATTAACTCAAAGAAATCAGTAGCCCTTCTATACACTAAAGATAGAAGAGCTGAAAAAGAAATAAGGGAAACATCACCCTTTATAATAGCTGCAAATAGCATTAAATACCTTGGAGTAACTACAAGCAAAGAAGTAACAGATCTATTTATCAAAAACTTCAAATCACTGAAGAAAGAAATTGAACAGAATATCAGAAAATGGAAAGATCTCCCATGTTCCTGGGTAGGTAGGATCAACATAGTGAAAATGGCAATCCTACCAAAAGCAGTCTACAGATTCAATGTAATTCCCATCAAAATCCCAACACAATATTTTACTGACCTTGAAAGAACTGGCTCAGTGGTTAAGAGCACCGGCTGCTCTTCCAGAGGACCGGGGTTCGATTCCCAGCACCCACATGGCAGCTAACAACTGTCTGTAGTTCCAGTTCCAGGCAAACACCAACGCAAATAAATAAATAAAGTTTAAAAAAAAAGAAAGAACAATACTCAATTTCATTTGGAATAACAGGAAATCCAGGATTGCCAAAACAATTTTGCTCAACAAAAGAACCTCAGGAGGCATCACCATCCCAACTTCAAGTTATACTATAGAGCTACAGTAATAAAAACAGCCTGGTACTGGCATAAAAACAGACTTGTGGATCAATGGGATCAAATTGAAGAACCTGACATTAACCCAAAAACCTATGGACACCTGATCTTTGGCAAAGAGGCCTAAAATATTCAATGAGAAAAAGATAGTATCTTTAACAAATGGTGTTGGAATAGCTGCTTAGAGTGTATAGAAAAATGCAAATAGATTTAAATCTATCACCCTGCACAAAACTCAAATTCAAGTGGATCAAAGACCTCAACATAAACCCAGCCACACTGAACTTGATAGAAAAGAAAGTGGAAAATACTCTCCAATGCATTTGCACAGGTGACCAATTCCTAAATATAATGCCAGTAGCACAGACACTAAGAACAACAATCAATAAGTGGAACCTCCTGAAACTGAGAAGCTTCTGTAAAGCCAAGGATACAGTCAATAAGACAAAACGACAGCCTACAGAATGGGAAAGGATTTTCACCAACTCTACAAGTGACAGAGGACTGATCTCTAAAATATATAGAAAACTCAAGAAACTAGAGCCCAAAACCTTGAATAATCCAATCAAAAACCGTGGTTCAGAACTAAAAAGGGAATTCTCAGCAGAAGAATTACAAATGGCTGAAAGGCACTTGAAAAAGTGCTCAACATCTTTAGCCATCAGAGAAATGCAAATCAAAACAACTTTGAGATACCACCTTATACCTGTCAGAATGGCTAAGATTAAAAACACAGATGACAGCCTATGCTGGGGAGGATGTGGAGCAAGGGGAACACTCCTCCATTGTTGGTGGGAGTGTAAACTTGTTCAGCTACTCTGGAATGCAGTATAGTGGTTTCTCAGAAAACTGGGAATCAATCTCCCCTAGGATCCAGCAATACCACTACTGAGCATATACCCGAAAGATGCACATTCACACTCCAAAAGCATTAGCTCAACTATGTTCATAGCAGCATTATTCATAATAGCAAGAACCTGGAAACAACCTAGATGCCCCTCAACTGAAGAAGGGATTAACAAACTGTGGTATATCTACACAATGAAGTACTACTACTCAGCAGTAAGAAAAACAATATCCTAAAATTTGCAGGCAAATTTGCAGGATGGATTTGGAGAATATCCTTCTGAGCGAGGTATCACAATCCCAGAAAGAGAAGTAAGAGATTACTCACTCATTAGTGGACTTTAAACATAAAGCACATCATACCCAAGCTGCAAACTACAACCACTGAACAGCTTGGGATCTGAAGCACCTTGGACCAGTACCTTGGAGCCCATTCCCTCCAGAGGAACACCTGACTCAGTCTTGATGTTGGGGTGAGGAAAGCATATTTGCCTGGAGTGGATGCTGAACTAAGCAATCTTGGGAACTTAGGACCTCCTTCCCTTGCTGGGGAGAAGAAAAGGAGATGGGGAGAAGAGAGAATGACTGGGAGGGGTGGGAGTGGGAGAGAGTCTGAATAAGGGAATACATGGATAAAAATGAGACTTTATTCATAATTTTAAAAACCCTAATATCTTTAAAAAGTAATTCTTAGTTTTAAATACTTTACATTGGATTGAATTTTTGTATGTTTTATATAAATTGTGCATATTGATACAAAGTTGAGATTCATTTTGTTACTGTACTTTTGTTATTGTTATTTCTACTCTTGTTCAAGGTATTATACCTATATAGTTCATCCATCAATGTAATACAAATTGTTAGTCCTTGAAAGTTATTATTACTAACAATTAGGATATAAATAAGTGAAAGTTAGTAGTTGGATATTACAATCAAACTTATAATCATATTAGATATGTTTTCAAGGTAGAACAGTGATATATTTTAAATAGAGATCTTCTTCAAACAGTTCAGAGATCTACAGGATATGCCATTCAATATATTTTAATAACATGGGTTCTTTTTATTTTTATGACAATGAGACATGTCTGCTCCTGGCAACACCAATCTACTTCAAAGAAGATGATGAGCACTGAAGAAACTCCATATGGAGTGGCAAAAGTTAGACACTGGACAAAAAAGGTGCTCTTAACTCAACGTCTCATAGCATGATGTCTGAAATGGACAAGCAGGACACACAAGAAAGAACTTCTGAACCTTGCCAGAACAGAGTACTAAGATCTTTAAGAATATCTTGCTTCGAGATCAATAGCTAAGCATCAGGTTGAGCTTCCAGTCTAGCTGAAGAGAGAGGAGAGCGTATATAAGCAAAGGGATCAGGATCATGAGACAGAGACCCACAGAGACAACTAATTTGAATTATTGGGAGCTCACTGACTCTCAGACTCTGAAATGACAGCTGAGGAACCTTGATGGGAAGGAATGTAGACAACAGTAGAATGGCATGGGCAGTTTGTGGAACCATTTGTAGTAGAACCAGAGTTTATTCCTAGTGCATGAACTAGCTTCCCAGAGCCCATTCCCTACAGAGGAACACCTTACTCAGCCTTGATACTGGGTAGAGTGACTTAGTCCTACCTCAACTGGATATACCAGACCCAATTGACTCACCTTGGGATTGCTTGCCCTTCCTGGAGAATAAATGTGGATGGAGTGGGGAAGAGACTGGGGGAAGACTGAGAGGAGAAGAGGGGGAAGGAACTTTTCAAATAAAAAATAAAGATAACTGAAAAAAGAATATCCTGCTTCAATTATATAATAATATACATAAGTAACCCCCCAAATTCCACCAGGGAACTCCAGCTGATTAAAAAAAAAAAAAAAAAAAAAAAACCTTCAGCAATGTAGCAGCATACGGGATTAACTCAAAAATAATAGCCCTCCTGTACACAAATGATAAAAGAGCTGAAAAAAATCATGGAAATATCACCTTTTACAATAGCTGCAAATAATAATAAATATCTCAAGGTAACTCAAACCAAAGAAGTGACAGACCTGTATAACAAGAACTTTAAGTGATTGAAGAAAGAAATTGAAGAAGATATCAGAAAATAGAAAGATCTTCCATGCTCTTGGATAGGTAAGATCAACATAGTAAAAATGGCAATCTTACCCAAAGCAATCTACAGATTCAGTGTAATCCCATCAAAATCCCAACACAATTCTTCACAGATCTCAAAAGAATAATACTCAACTTCAAATGGAAAAACAAAAATCCCAGGATTGCCAAAACAATCTTGTTCAATAAAAGAACTTCAGGATACATCATCATCCTGGACTTCAAGCTCTACCATAAAGCTACAGTAATATAAAAAAAAAACCAGCTCAGTACTATATAAAAACAGAGCTCTGAATCAATGGAATAAAATTAAAGACTCTGACATTAATCCACACACCTATAAACAACTGATTTTTGACAAAGAGGCCAAAAATATACAATGGAAAAAATAGCATCTTCAACAAATGGTGGTGGCATAAATGGATGGTGGTACGTAGAAGAATGCAAATAGATCCATATCTATTACCCTGCACAAAACTCAAGTCCAAGTGGATCAAAGACCTCAACATGAACCCAATTACATTGAACCTGATAGAAAAGAAAGTATGAAATGGCCTTGAACAAATTGGCACAGGAGAAGACTAGTTCCTAAATATAACACCAGTAGTATAGACACTGGGAGCAACTGATGTGGGAATATCATTCTTTAAATAAAGGAACTGTTTTGGCCCTGCCAGGCCCCATAGAAGAAGTAGGTGGGGAAATTGAGGTACAGGTAGGAGGAGGGCAGAGTTGGACAGACTTGATTCAGCTACTAAAGAAGAACCATGTAAGAAACCCAGGTGTTGGACTGACCCTTTGGATCCCACGCCACCTAGAGGAACACCTGACTCACTCTTGAGGGAGAGGGGAAAGAACTGGATTTGGCCAGAGGTGGAGACTGACCTAAGCATTAATGGGTCAGTGGGACCATAGGACTGTATGCTCCCTGCCCAGGGAGGGGATGGGGAGTTGCAGAGGAAAAAAAAAAAAGTGACCAGATGTG
>PVIH01011528.1:0-65000 GCA_004025045.1 Sigmodon hispidus
TCACCAGCCATATGTTAATGAGGCATTTGATGGGCACCAATCACGCGCCAGGCTTCCCTATATAAGCAGGCTGAATCTCAGGCTCGGGGTCTTCTTTCCACCATTTCACAACTGAGCTGTACTCCAATAAAGTGTGATCCGAGAAGAATCGTGCGTGTGGTGACTCGTCGTTCTGCAGGCCAGAAGCGGCTCGCCACAAAAACAGAGACTACATTCGGACACGTTCTTTTGTTTGGATATTTCACCACCTCTTACTCAGACTGCTGGAATATAATTGGGAGTTTTCATGGCTGTCCCTCTTAACATGATTTACACAGCCTGTTCAGACAGTGTTTGATGAAATCTATTTTTTGGTCTCAGTTCCAGAATCCTAATTGCAGCTCCTCATGGGTCACCATGGCCTAAATTGATCTGCACCGACCTGCCTCATTTTAAATCACTCAGGGTTTGTCTGTATGCACACGGAACAAAACGCTTCCTGTGCCTCAGAGTTTGCAAAATCAATCCCTAGGAAATTAAAGTGATCTGGATGAGTTCTTCAAATACAAGTATGCTCTGTTGCTTTGTTCAAAATTGAAAGGAGTGTCAATAAAAACTAAAATGCTGTAAGATACTAACCAACCAGCTAGGCTATATTTGTACCAGTTACAAGTGATGCAAAACACATTTTCCTGCTTAATATGGTATTAATATTTTATTTAGTAACTGAAATGAATTCTATATAATTAATTCATATTGCTTTTTATTTTATTTCTTTGAGCATATGTATCAAATTTTTGGCACAAAGGAAAATTTTTATTTCACTATAGTTATAAGGGTTGAGCTGGGTTACTTCTAGCCAAGATACTATAGCCACTTTTCCTTTAGCTCAGACTTGTAAAGAAGTGACCAAAAATAGCCTAGGCTCATTTAACCAGGGAACAAAAACTGTAATTGTAGCATCTTTGAGCATTTTAGCATTTATTAATAAATAAATTTATCTTTAAATAAACTGTTGAACTATAAAAAATAAAATTATATTACTTACTATATTAACAAAAAGGATGCTATACTTGGAAATATACTACATTCACTGAAATTTTTTTCTTTTTTTATTATGATTATTTTGAACAAAGAAGTCACACTTTCTAACCTTGTATATCCTTATTCAAGGTTCCTTTCCCATCCCACCACATCAGGTCATTCTTTCTTCTCCACAAATCCCCACCCCATACCTGGGCAGGCTGCAGGCAGTCCCATGGTCCCACTGACCCAATATTGCTTAGTTCAGTCTCCACTCCTGGCAGATCCAGTTTTCTCCCCCCCTCCCTCAAGAGTGAGTCAGGTGTTCCTCTAGGTGGAGTGGGATCCAAAGAGTCAGTCCAGGGTGTTTCTGATCCCAAGCTGTTCAGTGGCTGTGGTTTGCAGCTTGGGCATGCTTTGCTTTTTTCTTGTTTGTTTGTCTGTTTAGAGTCCACTAATGAGTGAGTACATCCCCTGCTTATCTTTCTGAGTTTGTGATACCTTGCTCAGGAGGATATTCTCCAAACACATCCATTTGCCTGCAAATTTTAGGATATCATTTTTTCTTACTGCTGAGTAGTACTCCATTGTGCAGATGTACCACAGTTTGTTAATCCATTCTTCAGTTGAGGAACATCTAGGTTGTTTCCTCACTGAAATTTTAAAATACCTCTTTCTTTGTAAATAGCTATTCTAATTATAAATAGTAAAAACTATAAGAAAGATAATAGGCTAGAAGGAATCCTGAAAGGAAACTCAGTGTAAGAAATTAGGACATATTGGTTGGTAGGCAATTAAGTTAGCTCAGCCTTGAAGGGAAGAAGCAAGTTAGGACAGAGAAGGAGGAAAGCAGATTCTAGGTGAAAGGAGCAGCATTAAAAAACCATTAAGGCAAAGGATTCTGAGAGTTTAGTGAAAACTATGGCAAGAGGATTAAGTGATTAAATGAAGAAGAGGTGCTGGTGATGTAAAACTCTCCTGGTCATGCCTGGGGAACGGAACAGTGGCTCTTGCAGGCCACATGAGGCTTTGGGCTCTGAAGACCCAGAGCTATTGAAAAACAGCATAGAACACAGTTCTCATTTGTAAATGTGATTATTGAAAAGGTGTGTTTCAGGAAGTATATAACACCCATGTACATGTACACACACATGTTATTTCTGGAAATAAAATTATTGTCTGAGTATTTTAAGTTTAAAGATGTTCAAGCAAAATTATGTAAGTCATAAACTTGTCTCTTTCCTAAGATAACAGAGTCTAAAGAAATAGAAGGGCCAATGACCTACCCAAGCAAAGCTAGCCCCAGAAACAGATCCTAAATTAACAATGGTTCAAGACAAAGAACATTTATTTTTATCCTGTTACAGTTAAATAATGAGTACCTCATCTGGTAGTCTAATATGTGGTCATTCACCAGACTCTTTGATTTTATGGCTCCATTCTTCCCTGGATCTATCATGAATTTTCCATGGATAGTGATAACCAAGAGAGGCACGTGATTTTAAATAATGCTGTAAGAAAGCTGGAGTTACTTCTTTATTGCTGGGACCAGTAGAGATGGAAATGTGGTCCAACTGTATGCACAAGACAAACACATTAAGGTTCTGATGTATATTTTGCAGGTTTTGCCTGAAGATCACATCTGTGGCTGGAAGGCATACAAGCTCAGGCACAGCTGCATTTGCTTGCTGGCATCTAGTATCAATTCTGTTTTTCAGGACCCTTATGTCACCTACTCTGCTTAGTTGCTGCTCATGTCATTTAATTGTTCAACACTAAGATCAGTTTTCTTGCTTTACCTGCATTTGTGGAAGGTGTCATAGAGTGAGGGTTAGCTCTGCATTACAGAACTTGCAATAGTTTAAGAGGTGAATAAAAACTGTAGATCTTTGGAAAGAATAAGATAATTTCTAAGGTTAAAAAAATTTCCAAAGTATTAGGACCTCAAACATGCTATGTAACAAAGGCTTGTATCATTTTCATAATCCTTCTTCTTTGAATACCTGAGTGCAGAGGCTACAGTCACATACTATTATATCTAGTTTATCTTCTTTATTTTTAGTTCATATTTTCCTTTGGACTTAGAAGCCTCAAGTGGTTACTCTATACCACAGATTTATTTTCTGTCTTGTTGATTGCTGTTGCTGTGTTAATCTCCATGGTGACACTTTTTGTTTTCATGTCATCCCTTTTCATTCATGGTGGGGTTTTTTTGTTCCATTTTTATAAATTTCTCCTCCTATTTTATAGATATTACACTTGACATTTGTCACAAGTATCAAGTACTAGTTTTTGTTTCCTTCTCTGTTCTTATAGAAAATAATTTCTAGAATTACATATTCTTCTTCATCTATGAAGTGATGGATTTTTTTCCTTGCAGTGATTTTGAGACTTTGCAATGTTCTTGTACTTGCTATGTATGAGAGTGAACTCTATACAGGACTGGCATTTGCCAGTAGACATATTTATAGATTGTCTTTGTGTCCCTGCCTTTATATTTACATGACAGCGAGAAAGAGAGAGAGAGAGAGAGAGAGAGAGAGAGAGAGAGAGAGAGAGAGAGAGAGAATTTAGATCTACATCTATGTGGCATGGTGATAATCAAAATGCCTAACCTGTTCCTGAGCTCTAGAAGGCATTTATGTACTATAGCTATGTTGGTATCATATAGATTTTAATGAATATAAACAATGAAAAGGACCTATTGGCCCATATAGAGAGGACACCTGTAGATGAAATAAAAAAAATTATTTAAGTTCAGCTGGGTGAATCATTGAGTTTATTACTGTTACTTACAGGAACATAGATGGCTAAAAGGCATCTACCCCACCAGAAAGTATCCTTGGTTACTAATATGAACCTGAAGAGTGGGGGCCATGCAGATGGCATTTGAAAATCTGTGCATTAGAGAGCCTACTGGCTAGTATGGGCACCTATATCACCAAAGGGAATTTTTCACCTCTACATAGTCTCAGGGAAGAGGGGAACCTCATAAGTGTTCTTGAGGATCTTGGGATCCTCATGAATCTCATGAATCCCTTTAGGTCCAAGATTCTCATGCACCTCCACTGGCATCCGTGAAGAAGAGTTATTAGGCCCCACCTCACAAATCTTCCATAAGGGAGGTCACCATAGCTCAGCAGCTCTGAGCAGAAGAAACATCTTGTGAGAATAGGATGTGACAGATCTCCATCTGTCTTTCCTGGATCTCAGATATTTCAGGGAAACTCTGGCCTTTCCAGTCAGCCCTCTTCCCCCGACCCAGGTTTCTTCTTTTCCCCCTCAGCAGACTCTTATTCATAATAAATATTTTCTCTAGGATATAAACTACAATTTCTATAATCTCTACCCCTCAATTTTCTTTTATTTGGTTTTAAAATTACTTTTGTATCTTGTAGAGTCTAATTATAGTATAAGTGATCAGATGTGGGGAGGGTGAAAGCGCCTCCTTGGTGCCACAGTGTCAGACTCTGTGGTACTTGTGCCTGTGTTGTTTTAAAACCAAACGATTGTGTCTGCTTTTAGACTCTGGAATCTGAAAAGTACTTTCTCCACTTCTATTGAAATGGTTTCCGTGTTAAAATATAGCTCCTCCCATGACTCCTAGGCCACTCTATTGCCTCATATAAAATATAGCTTCCAGGTTGTTCTTAGTTTTCAGTATGCTGGCTCCATTAATTAAATTCTACCCAAGAGCCACACTGTAATGAATGAAAGTGAGAAGCCAAGCCCAGAACATTCTACTTTAAAATAATAACTTGGAACCGCCGGTATAGCTAGGTGGAAGAGTGTTTGCCCGGTATGCATAAAGCCTGAAATCCATCTACAGCACTGAAAATAAAAAGGAATAATTGCCAGACTTGGTGCTAATTACTATTACTAATAATTCTAGTATATCTTATAATTATAGAAACATTCTCCCACAAACCAATGCATCATAATTGAAAGCTTCTAGAATAAAATAATCATGGGACACTTCAGTTGGACATCCATAGTAGTTCAGTCTGAAACTGCAAGTTGCATATTATTGAGTAAGTTATCCAGCAGCAAGGAAGTCACTCAGAGGCAGGAAATAGAAGGAGAAGCATACCCTTTACATCCTTCTCTTTCTTTCTCCAAATCTGTATAGTTGCTATGGCAATCAATTGCTCTCTGCTAAGATCATTCTTCCACTCTTTCATAATTACCTTCGTCATTCTATTCAATTGGTTCAGAAATGGTCCCACATCACTAAGTATTTCTTGTTCAATCTGCACAATTGTCATAGCAGTGATTTTGAAACAGAATTCTGATCATTCTGTTTTCCTGCTCAGAAACCCTGAAAGACTATAAGGCATTCATCCCAAATAAAGATAAAGACATCATCTAAAACTGTGGTTGGATTTGGAGCACTCCCCCCAGCTTTATCTATAATTCCCACTTTGACATCTTCCCTCCTCACCTTATGATACAGCGTGACACACCCAGGCACAGGACCCTCTGATGCACTTTTCTGAGTGTAGCAGAAAAGACCCATACATGCTGACATTGGGGGATTTTCCTAAGAACAAGGCTTGATTTTAGAGAGGGCAGCTCCACAATGATCCCCAGTAATCCTTGACTCCTGAGTGTACATGTCAATGTCTAATAAGTTTCATTGAATGTGGTATGAACTTAATTCTTAACGTTTAAGGCATAGATGAAGTGGGTCGTTTGTAATGAGATGCCACTTCCAAGATTAGGTAGCAAAATGTGACTTCTGTCTTGGAGGCACTTGTTCCCCTGAAAGAAATCAATGGCTACATTTTGAGCTGCTCTGAGGATAGACTGAAGTAGCAAGAAATCGATGTGTCTGACCAACAGCCAATAAGATTATGAGGCTTACCAAAGTCATGTGAGTAAAGTCATGAGTGGTTGCTCACTTGACTGAGCTTTGAGATGTCTGAGGTACCTGGTGATACTGCCTTTCTGTGTTGGACACTGCCCAAATTCCTAATCCAGAAAAATTGAGAAGATCAATATCTGTTATTTTAGCCTGCTAATTTAGGGGTAATTTATTACGTAGAATTATGTAACTAATATAATCACTACCGAATCACTCCATAGTGAGAGTCGTTTTTCATAATGCCCAGCAACCCAACCGGAGCTCCCTATTGTCTTTTATTATTTTGTTCATGAACACAAATAACTGACAAGAGGTACATGAAGAAAACAGAGGCAGGGTCATGGTTAACATGGTTAACAGCCTTTTCTTGAATTTTATGATGATGATGATAATATCATGCACCAGAGGCAAGAAGACAATGTAACAATTACTTCATGGTATTAAACTAATTATATCAGCTCTACAACTCTAACTGTCTTGGGATATATTTAGCTGATAATATTTGGTTAACTAGAAAGATTTTATATAAAATCTATTCTGTTTGGGTAGAGTTAAGATAACAAATTATAACTTGATATATCTCTCTGTAGTCTATTGAATCTGATAATGCATCAGCAGGCTTCACACTACTGACTTCTGCTCACTAAGTTATACTTTAAGTAACTTCTTATCATGCTCCCTTAAGTGAGGAAATGGGTCAGAAAACAGGGATCAGTCCTAAGAGAAAGCAGAGTTAGAAAAAGCATCTTGGTAGAGTATTTCCAGGATAATAATGATAATATCTTAACAGGCCAAGAGAGTAGTCAATATCAATGAATGTAAAAACAAACAAAGGAACAAAATATCCCAACAAAACAACACAAAAACCCAAAACAACAAAAATAAAACCAACGCCAAAACCAAACCAAACTACCAACACTCTCCCCAACAACAACAATAACAAATCAACCAACCCAACAAAGTCACTAAAATTCAAGCTGATAAGCATTCTTTTTTCTTCACCAGTCTTGCCTTTCAGGATGCGTTGCTACTCTCAATTGCGTCATAGAGTCGCGTCATACACAGAGCCATTGTCTTCATATGCAGTGGCAGTGGAGGTCTCAGTAACCTATACACTAACTTCTCATTCTCCAGATGTGCTTCAGAAGTGTAACTGGAGCCATAGTCCTCGAAGGAGCAACATGTCACCTGTTTTGTGAAACCACTTGCATATCAACCTCTGACTGGATCTTCTGACATTAAAAAAAATTATACCAAATATATCACAACCCTTTTGTGAAAATTACATAGATTTGTATCTATACTTCAAGTAATGAAAGACCCCAGACTCTGATGTATAAATTGACTTAGGAGATTGTCAACAAACTGATGGAGGACATTCAGTGAGGGGGCAATGTTAGAGTATCAGCAGATCTTGTTTGGTCTCAAACTGGAACATTTTATGTCTAGAAACATAGAAAAAATTGCTTCTGTGGAGCATATATACAGGGTATTTTAACCATCAATTGAAAAAAATTGTTAAGAAGCATTTATGGTGTATTGTTTTGTTGCTTCTGTAGGCTCTATTCGATGTGGTGAAGATGTTTGCAACTCTCCAGCAGAAATGTATATGGAAACCTCTAGATGAGTGGTCAGGCTGGCAACGGCTATTGAGATTGAAATTGTAGAAGCCAATGTCTTAGATAGAGCCCCTAAGACAGCTTTATTGGGAATGTCAGAAGTCCAAAGACCCCGCAGTTTCCCTTTGACTGTTTTACATATTAAGTGGTTACGGAAACTTTGCTCAGGAGGGAGGGAGGGAACAGAACATGTTTGTTCTGGTTGGGTAGACCATGACCCAATGGCAGCTTAAAGAAAAAAAGAATCTAAGAACAGCATGAGGTCTTTGCTTAGTTTATACAAGAAATTTTAAATGTGAATAGGTGTTGGCAAAAATAATAGCCAGTAGAGAAGAAACTCTTACTTACCTTTAAAAAGTAACCAAAAAAACCTGGCTTGGTGTTAGTTTGGTTTTGGTGGCAGTTTTTCTGTGGTTTCTTTAAAGGCTGTTTCACGTAAAGCACTTTATTTCTTATCCTTCCTAAGCAGCTGTATATAAACTTGAGACTATGCTTGAGTGAGTCAATTAAGGCAAAGAAAATAAAAGTAATATTCAAAGTATGATCAGATATGATTTACAGTTTGCATCACTCTGCAATCCCAAATAGAAAAAAAAAATGTTTAATTGGGATAAAGATCTTTCCCTAAGTGCTCAGAAAATCACCTAATTTAAAACCCCTTCTTCGAGAAATGCATGAAAAATTAAATCTGCTACATGGGCTATTGTGAAAGTTATAGCTGAATACATCCATAACATTTTGAAGTATTTAGTTTCTAGGCATGGCTTCTTAAGAAAAATGAAATGTGAGAAATGTGATGGAAAAATAACACATGGTTCAGGTCTTATTTTCTTAAGGCTAGCTGACCTTTGGCACTAAATCATAGGTAAGGCACTGTAGACATACTCAAAAACTTTAAGGGGTCTGAAAACTATTGGGACCAGTTTGAATTCTGACTTCTGGTCTTATTTTCTGCAAGCTATGTTGAGGAAAAATAAATGCATGATTTGCATTTCCTTCCCTCAACTTTATAATCCAACAGTGAAATACCGGTAAATCCAATAGAAAAGGAAAATGCATTACAAAATATGATTCAGTCTAAGTGAATCTCATTAAATACAGAGCAAATGTGTATTATAGGAAAGAAGATTCTTGATTTCTTACCAATGTGTGTTTTGGTATCATGAGATGAGACCTTCAGTTCACAGAGCATGTTATGGAGTACTTCACTGAGGTGTGGAAAGTGCGAAGCAAACAGACCTGGGATCTCCAAAGAGGATTTACTCCCATGTTTATGATTAAGCTAAACAACATATTCAGAGGACAATTGTATGGTATCAAATAGACTTGGAGAAATAGGTCTCAGTGGGCACAAGAAAAGAGTCTGATAAAAAGCATGAACAAAAGCCATAGGTGGTTAGAGCATGGTCAATAGCAGGTACACCAAATTGGACAATTGAGCCCTGTGGTAAGGCAGATTGAGACTTATTTCCTGGTCTGTCTAGTACATATATTATTGGAAAGCCTGGGGCAGTGAGACGTGCTTTTGTGTGGTTCCACCTTGGTTCTACCATCTACTCACCAGTGTGAGCAGAAGTCATACTAACCAGTGAGAACCTGAGTGTCCTAGGAAACAACCTACTGAATTCTTGGGGATGTCTGAGTGGTAGCATATGAAACATTCCTCAGGTAATTTGTGTTAGGTCTAGCCAAGATGCAACCATAGTCAAATCTATTTCAGTTTTGTTATATTTCATTTTAAAACCTTAGGTTTCATATCCATCCAATCATCAATACAAAGGTAACTTTGTATCTCATTTTGATTGCTCAGGAAAATGTGATTTAGATAAGCTTATGCATGTAGAAATGTACTTTTTACTTGATCTTTATATATGTATGTAAAAATTCAATAGTACCATTAGTAATGGTAGTAATGCAATATAACTAAGAGAAAGATCCCTACCTTTGAATAATAGTATATAATGCTTCCTTTTTCTTGTTATTTTGCTCATCTTCTTGACAATATCCCCTTTGCAATAAGTGCTGGTTTACTAAATAAGGGAATAAGTGGGGTACTCCATCCTCACTGTTTTCCATACTTCTCCCCAGATGAACCTTCTGCATTCCCTCCAATTGTTTTGCTATTATATTTTGTAGTCTGTAGTGTGCCAAACTGAACTCTTCAAAAGATACTACCCAAGCCCAACACTCAGTGCCTTTGAATATTCCTTTATTAAAAACAAAAGAAGTCTTTCCAAATGTAATCAGTATGAGGATCTGGTGTTAAGATCATGCTTGGTTAGGCAGCTGCATGATCAAAAAATATTGTACTGGATATGTTAAGTGGGCCGCTAGGGTTCTACTCAATAGGAGGAAGAGATGGAACTCAGTTTACCTGAAGTTTTGTAACCAGGTGGGAAAGTACAGAGAGGAATGTGATTCATTGACTGTGATACATTAATTAGTTGTAACTTTTCCAGGGCTCCCAGACTTTCCACAGCGACTGGTGAATGGTAGTTAACTTCATTGATAGTTATACTTAAAGGAATGACTTCAGGTCCTTGAGAAAAACATCCTGGGTTGTAAAACCAGGGAGAGGTAGGAGTCTGTAGCCTAAAAGACACCCATCTAAAGCTTAGTTAAAGTGGGACATCAGAGCTATTTTAGTCATGTGAATTTTAAATCTGATGATATTATTTCTATGCTCTTAAATGAGATACCACTGTGAACCAGAAAAGAAGAAGACACAGAAGGAGGTACCCTTGGGAACAGGAGGACAATGTACTCCCTCAACCAGGGGATAGTAAGGATAGCCAATCCCTCCAGAAGCTAAGAGAAGCCAGAAGCACCCCCAGCACCACATGCCCATCGAGACCGCTGGAGGTACTAACTACCAACCCTCCAGAACTGGGATACAATGAA
The DNA here is from genome assembly GCA_004025045.1 of Sigmodon hispidus. Lineage (NCBI taxonomy): Eukaryota > Metazoa > Chordata > Mammalia > Rodentia > Cricetidae > Sigmodon > Sigmodon hispidus. The sequence goes on from PVIH01011528.1 coordinate 10,387, forward strand.
TTACAGGAAAAGTATCTCTCAACTTCACACTATAAGACACCAAAATACTTCATCTCATTAAAGACTCACCGCAGTTACCTTGTCCTGTAATTGATAGTATAAACTAAAAGCCATGGCTTTTTCTTCTACATTATGTTGCTAATGACAACTGTAATGATGTTACAACTGATATCTGTATAGTGTCTGATGCACATTCCTTGAGTTGGGAAGTAGTTTTTTTTTTTAATTAAGGATACAGTAAAATTATACAGCAGAAGCAAAATTATGTGCTTAAGATGATTTTCATTATAATGTTTCCTTCACTCTCATATTGCCTCACACTTATTATTATCTATGCATTTTTTGATACAAATGAATCAACTTATATAACTAGAAGCCACAGACATATAAGCAGACTCATTTAAGTTTTCCTTTTAAAATTTCCTTATATATTTATATAATCTGTGCTTAAAATTTGTACATATTATCTAAGAAGGAATTTGAGACTACTTAAATGCTTTTAACCTTTAAATAATTTTTAAGATTCTATCTTATTTTTTACAGTACTTAACATAATTCTTTGAACTTTGGAAATGCCCAGCCTTTGTGGACTGAATGTAGTTAGCCAAAGTGTCATCCCCTGCCTGTCCTCTAGCTCCTGGCTTTCCAGAGTCACATTTCTCTTTAACATTTGAGTAGAGTGGTAAGAGGAAAATGCATGCTCTTCTGCCCATACTCAATACTACTGGGGGTGGGGTGGGAGGGCATTGCTCCATAGTCCCTGGTGGCTTCCTTTGAACCGAGTATCTGCTTCACTCTGCAGCCCGTGTCCTGAGACTGATCCTCTTGCTTCATTGGGTACCTCTTCTCTGAGTAGTTATGGGAAAGGCTCCCAGTGCTGGCCTAGAAAGTATAGAGGGTTAAAGCATATCACATTTTTCACTTGTTCATTAATCATTTAGAAAACGTAAAAACACCCTGGGATGTTTGCTGACACTGTCTTAGACACGAGACTGATAAGAAAATAGACAAGAAAAAAAAAAAATCGCCTTGCTCAGGCAACTACTCAAGAAAGCATTAAATGTACATAGACTCATGATGAATGTAAAGTTATAACTGAGATAAGTGTAACAAAGAAAAGGTTTCTGAAGGAGTGAATACATGGCACTGGGTTTAAGCTAATGACATTACATCATGACATTTTAATAACATTGTCAGTATGGGAGAAGAGCATGAAAAGATCATAGGAAAACAATTGACAGCTTATGCAAACTAATGACAATGAGGGGACAAGTGTGCTGAAGGCATTTCGGATGAACCTATGAGCCAGGGACAGTTAAATCTGGGGAAACAAGGTAACTGAGATATAATGAAGCTACTTTGACAAAGAGTACACGTCAGAATTCTTTGATGGTAGTAAATGGGGAGATATTGAACAGTTGGAAAGTCCGAAGTCTCTTCTGGGAGGGGAAGCAGCTTCATAATTGTAACCTTTTAAAATAAAAAAAAAAAAGCAAACTATATACTTCCAGCATAGTGGGGCAGAATGTATTGCCATTCCAAAAGAAAGAATGGGAAGATAGTGACCAAATAACTGGGACAAAGCAAGACTGAAATCCAGTAGGAATAACTTCAGATCCTATAGTTTCATGTCGGTTATCAAAGGTTTAGATGGCTCTTCCTGTCCAGCTTTTCTAAACGCAATACACTTCTCACTCTTGAGCTGGTTCCATTCCCCGCCTTCAGGTCTTCGGCCAGATATCCCATGACTGTGGCATCTTCAGCATTTTCAGATCTTCAACACAATCCAGGCTTCACCTTCACAGCTTCACACAATATCCTCTCAGGCCTCATGCAAGGAGCTCCTCTCCACACACCTGCCCTCAGCAGCTTTCCTTAACCACGGAGGAAGATTCCACAACCTTATTTGCACTGCATCCTCCTTCATGATTCTAAAGCCAGAACCACAAGGTTGATGCTGCCCACTTCTCTTGCCTGCTTGGGATGGAATCTGGCCCTCCTCTTGAACTGCATTTGCATAAGCTTTGCTATAGCTGGAGAACAGGTACCATCACCTTGACCTTGAGATGATTCCCTCTTGATTTGTTGCTTTTCTTTATTGAATAAGCTTTCCTCGGTTTAGGAAAAAAGCTTTATTTATTTATTTTTAACATGTCCTTCTTACAAGCTGAAGCATGGCTGGGTGAGATCTTGCTCTCAGGGTACCACTCCCTTTATTCCATTCCCTATCAGTCCTTTCTTTAAACTTCTCATCTTTTTGATTATAAGACTTGGCTCTAGCATTAAATTTCATCTTGCCTTTTTCCCTTCAAACTACATTTTTTTTAAACAATGCTTGTTCTTTTTTCTTTATAGATTTGTGTAAATCACTAGTAACCAAGCAACAGAGTCAATGTTAAGCTATCTTGAAATCTCTTCTGCCAACAAAATTAGTCCAAAAATTTTCAATGTAGCCTCAAGTTTAATCCTAGGACAAGGGCAAAAGGAACCACACTATTTGCTAAAATATCACCAAATGTCTCTAGCCCAGACCCCCTGAAACTTCCTGAGTTGGGCCTCCATTGCTCACATAGACAGCCACAGCTGTCTTCTAAGTTCCTACTACAATAGTTCATTAAGCCCTGCTTACAGTCTTCAGCTGGTTTTCTAGTCGAAAGTCCCAAAGTATTCTATATTTTTTTCTTAAAAATAGTATGATCAAGCCCACACACACACACACACACACATTTATACAGAGGACCTTGTACAGATGTGTGCATGCCCTGTGCTTGCTGCTTCAGTCTCTGTGAGCCCATATGAGCTTCTCTCAGTTGATTTATGATGTCTTGTTCTCCTGATGCCCTCCATACCCTCTAGCTCTTTCTTCCTCCTCTGCCTAAGGTTCCCTGAGCTCTGAGAGGAGGGATGTGATGAAGACATCCCTTTCAGAGCTCTGTCTTTCAAGGTCTCCTTCTTTCTGTATAATATCAACTGTGAGTCTGTTTATTTCCATCTGCATGAGGAAGCTTCTCTGACAGTAATCTGAGTAGTCTGAGTAACTCATACTCAGACATAAGAATGTCTGAATAAGCCACCGATCTATGAGTATAGGGAATATAATAAGTACAAGCCATTTTATTACTGCTTTTTTAAAGACCAGTAGTATTTGGGTTTATCCTTGGTCTTTGAGCTGCTAGTCTTTTTTTTTTTTTGGTCACCCAAACAGAATCAGGATTTCATCTTCTAGAATGGGTCTGAAGTCAATCAAACATTGCTACTCCCACAAGCTTTGTGCCACCATTGACTGAGCATATTTTGCAGGCAGGACAGCATTGTAGATCAAAGGTTTTATGATTAAATTGGTGTTAATGATTCTCTTCTCGTAGTATTTAAGAGTATCTTTCCATACTAAAGACACTAGAACATAGGGGTGAAGTTCTATGGGCACCAGTTGAACCCTTCCACATTCAGTGAGCTGTGTGGGTTTAAGGTTCAGTGATGGTACATTGCTGTCAGTTTGTGGAGAGAGCAACCTGTTTTCATAGAAATAGCCTGAGTTGTTTGGGGATTTCCATGGAACTTGTTTGGCCAACTCCTTTATTAACTGGATGAAACCTAGTCCTGGTGCTGGAAGCTTTGTTTGGTGACACAAGATGGCCAGTAAGAACTCCTTTATTATTTGGAGACTTTGTTAGGATTGCCTTCATGGATTATAGAGAGTTTCCACTAAACTAGGTTTCCATATCACCTTTTGAATGCCCCTGAATTCTTGCTGTCCTTCCATGTATTTCCTTCCTGAAACCTATCTGCTCCCTACCTGATTCTCCTCTGCCAAACCCCATGACCCTGGTCCATCCATATAGTTTATTCTGTGTTTCCCTCTTAGGGATGTCCATGTATCCCTCCTAGTTCCTTTCTCTATATATAACCCTTATGGGTCTATGGATTGTATCTTGGTTATCACTTATTTATTAGTTTGAGACACTATTATGAAGCTAAACAGCTAACTAAGAGTGGTGTGAGTACTTGAAACCTTAACACTCACCTCCAGGTAATGGCTCCTCTGACATGGGCATACTTCCTAATCTTTATTGAATAATCCTATCAACTGGGAATCAAATATTCAACTAAATAAACCCATGGGGCAATTCTCATTCAAACAACCACAGTGAGTAACAAATTTCAAAGGACAATTGAGTCCAGAGAGAGATGATTATGGTTTTCAGGGAGGTAAGCATTGTGGTGAAGGTGGATGGAGATCCAAATAGGATATACTGCAAGACAGTAGTTCTACAAGGGGACAATGGGAACCAAGAATTTAGAGCTTGTTAGAGTGATATGGGCAACAAAAACAGGAAATGCAAAGAACTCCAAAGCAATATATTAATCAGACTTCATTTGGAGATAGTGAATGTAAGTATTCCTGGCACTCCATGTGGCTGAGCCAACATAGCTCTGGTGGGATGCACCTCGTAGGGAGGCACGACCCTGAGCATGGCTGCGTAAACCCATGCACACTCCTTCTCTTAAAAGGAGACACCACGTTTTGGTCTCTCTCTTCTTATCTTCTTCTGTCCTGATTTTGTTTCTGTGCCTGCCTGGGAATTTTCGTAAATAAACCCTTGTGTGGCCTTGGTAGTTTGTATCTCTTCTCACGCGCGAAACCAACAGTGAAATTTCTCAGTTTTCTTTTCTTGGCTTCTTCCCTGTGCCTTTCTCTTTAAAACTTCTTTCTTCTCCCTCAGCCCTGCCCTCTTTTCCATCATTTAATTTCTTACATACTTTTCACTATGAAGTATTCTTTCATAGTATCTGTAATAGTAGACTTATTATGTAGACATTCTTGCTCTAAATCTGCTTTAATTGGAAGCCCAGATTTATAATAACAGAAAATTTACAAGCTCTTGCTAAAGTATCACAGTAATATGACTAACTTAAAGAAATATTAACATCAGATCATGTTTTCATCATGTCTTAGGTCAAATTTGTAGGCTTAGGCATCCCTTAGCACTCTTAAGATGGCAGGGTTGTGTGAGGGAAAGATGGGCATGTTCACCTCTCCACCAAGTGGAGTGATAGTCCAATATCCTAACTGTACCCTTTGTGTCCTTACATTTCATTTCCTATGTGAGTATCAGCCAGCTGTCAAGTTGGCATCTGTCACAAGAGAATTACCTTTTAAAGATTATTATTTTTTAATTTTCATTTTATATGTCATATCTTATCTCCAAATTGTTAGTTTTGGTAATCCAAAATGACTTTGAAAAATAAAAGCTACCATACCGGTATAACACACCAGTAACTTAGTCAGAACTTAAGGTTAATAAACTAGCATCAAGATGCTTAATAGTAAATTATGACTTAAACATAATTCAAAACTTAAATGTGAAGGACAGTGCCTAAAGCTAATGATATTTTTTGTGTGTGTTCTTTTGAAGGGAGCATTCTTATGTATTGGACGTTTCCATGTTTCCATATCCAGATTTCTTCACCAGGGCAGATAAGAAACTGGCAGAAATCGTTGACAATTATGTAAGATTGATTTTCTTAGTTAAATTATTAAATGTAATTATGTTTTCACCCTTCTTTCCTTCCCTCCAACCTTTCCCCTATTGTCCTTAAAATCTATAGCTTATATGTATTTATTTATATATATGTGTGTGTGTTGTGTGTGTATATATGTATATACTTTAAATATAGAAATATGACTTGCTTTGTTTGTGTAATGTTAAGAATATGTACATTATATCAGGGCCAAACCCTTGGTATTGAATAAAAAAATTTTGGGCCTCTTCCCTGGGGAAGGATATCTCTCCCAACCTTAGCATGTGTTAATTACCTGTGATATTTTGTCTATGGCTAAAGCTCTATGCTATCTCCCCTTCTGTGTTAGCATGTCTGCTGATGTAATCCCTGCTCAGGTCTGATGAAACTTCATCCACATGGCTTCTCTGTCATTTCTAGAAAATGTCTTTTTTTAAAACTAGCATAAAACTTCTAGTCTTAAAAAGCATATTGATATATATAATGTATTTCTGATGCTGAAGCATTAATGGGTGATGATGCTTAAGAGCATCCTGATTGCCAACTGTCAAATTTGGCTATAAATTTGCTCATACACTGGGATGCCACATCTTGATGTCTTAACTGGGGCGTGGTACTTTGTGGAATATTAATGTAATCCTGTTTCCTAAATAAGTTCTGATATCTCACAACAAAAATCTGGTATTAGGTAGTAAACACCAGTTACTTCTGCAGTATAGTTCTAAAAGTAGAACAAAAATTATTTCACTCTTTTTTCAATGACTTTGCCCTTAAAAGTTAAGAAGGACCTATAATTGTTTTGTCCATAGTGGAGTTAAACAGGTAATAGAGATATAAGATTATTCACAAAAAACACTTTAATCTATTTTGTTGATACTTTCTTACCTAGCAAGCATCAATTTATTCTACATTTTAAACAAACAGAGCTGACATAGGAGATATGTTACTTTTTGTTATCTCATCAAATACCACATAGATTCCAGAGAATATAGTATATGCTTACATTATTTTTATTGCTTTATTGCTAATAGCTCAATATGATCTATCAGATTTTGTTCTTTTCTAGATTATACTTTATTGTACTAAATGATTTCTTAAAAATAGAATATGTTATTTTAATTACTGATCACATTTAATGGTTAATTATTACACAGCATAGTATTTAAGTGACTCTAATAGCTATAAGCATTGACTTTCAGGGACTGATTGATAGTCTTTGCATTACAAAATCAGAGGTATACTACCATTCTATTAAAGCCTAACAAAGATTTTGTTGACCAATCAATATACTATATATCAGTCTTCTCAAAACCTAATGATTCACAAATTTCAGCATCTATATTTCTTTAGTTACTTCATCAAAATTATCTGAGATACATTACGTTAGATAACAACTTACCAACACTATACATACTATACTTATATAATATATATGGCAATTTTTATATAATATACACACATATGTATGTTCAGGTAGTTTTGGGATCCCTAAGACTAACAAGATGAAAATAATAGTCTGAGTGACAGAGAGGCATCTGTGAGATAGCTTCCATGAGCCATCACACTTTGCTTTTCCCAAAGCTATCAGTACTGTCTAAAAATCCCTGCTGTGGGCTGGCTTATGTTAGACTGGAATAAGCATGAAACAATCCTCTCTGAAAAAAAATGGAAAAATTATTAAATCTAAACTGTTTGATATATTACCTAATAAAACTGCTAATAGTTTGTAGTTTTTAATTTGGGAAAGGCTTTAGATGTGCTTTGGGTATTATATTATTAAAGCTTTCATGTGTCTACCATTCTCTTAGAGATGAATAAGACAATGGCTGTTTGTTCTTTTACTTTACACTCTGAAACCCTCTCTGACATTAGTTAATTCAATCATCACAGCAGCCCTGTTAAACGTTTACCAACAAGAACAATGACTTATGGATTGCAATTCAATTACTCTCCCTGAGTTTTAAAGTGAGTCAATCACTGTGTGTGTGTGTGTGTGTGTGTGTGTGTGTGTGTGTGTGCACAAAATGAGATTTCCAGGTCCCTGCTTCACCTTCTCTCTCAGCTCATTGCAGCTTATTTTACTGCTTAGATTATAGTTACTAAGCAGAACTGTCAGTGTAGGGTCTATAATGTTGGAAAGAAAGAAAAACACATACTTGTAGCTTATAGGTGCCATTCCCCTTTCAAGTCAACTTATTCTGTTGAGTGGCTATAATATGCAAGGAATAGTGGGGTTAGTTTGTTACTCAAAACACATTCAGTTACTTTGTACATTGCAGTAATTCATAGCATGATGAATGAATGCATGGGATGAATTCAGTAGTAAGTGGTGTTTCTATTTCCCATCAACTTCAAGGTAGCACAATGAAAATAATAATGGCAGATAAGAGTCAAAACAATACACTGCCATCCAAATTGAAGTAATCATGGGTAGCTAAAACAAACTGCCATTACATTTATAGTGGGGAGGTCAGTGAATAGAAAGAATTGATATTTTGGATTGTGACAATTCTAAGTTTAAAGATAAAAAAGAAGAAAATATATTTTCTGGACAATAATTGATAAAACCTTTTTACTGTTTTTATACATGTTGATATATTTATACATGCTAATTGGGAGTTTTTTTAAAAAAATCTTATTTTAATAGAAAATTTATATTAAGAAGCTTCTGGCCCTACCTAACCCCATGGTCTGGACCCACAGTGTCTTAGTCTCAGAGAACCACATAGAAGCTTATATTCATTACAACATGTTTGGCCTATGGCTCAGGTACTTGTTAACTCTTAACCTTAAACTATCCTATGATTTATCTTGTTTAGCCATGCGACTTGATACCTTTTCTCAGAGCAGAATGTTTCTTTTCTTTCCTCTGTGTCTTACTGGCATCTCTGCTCTGCTCTTCTTCCCAGAGTTTTCTTAGTCTGGTAGCCTCGCCCATACTTCTCTCTGCCTTGTGGACAATCATTGTTTTATTAAACCGGTAGGAGGAACAAGTATTTACAATGCACAAGAGCATAATCTCTCAGCAAAATCCTAAGAGTTAGTAATCACATGGGGAAAATGAGAAAAGGATGACTCTAGGGAGGGGGAGGGAGGTAAATGCAGAAGGAAAAAAGTTAATGAATAATAAGGATGTCTGAAAAGGCCACATGGAACTATACTATTAAGGCCCATAACAGATTGTCCACCAGCCCATGACTATCTAAGAGAAGTCTTATAAATGTAATGAGCTCATCAAAATGATTTATGATTCTTCACATATACACTTTATAACACAAATGATATTACAGAAAAGGGCAACAACTGTATATTTGGTAACCACAGTGATGCCTGTGTTGTATCATCAAACTGAAACAGACATAAAAGTGGGCACACCAGAGAAGAATCATGCAAATGTAAAGACTGTAAAACATTTATGTTCCAGCATTAGTCAAAGTCTGAGAATCCACCCTGGAAATAAGTGTAAAGAACATGATAAAAATTTTGACTTTATATACAAACATCAGATAATTTATAGTGTAGAGAAAACCTGGAAATGTAAAGAATATGGCAACTTCTATTGCACATTGTCATACTTTAAAATCCATTTCAGAATCCAGACTGAGAAAAAAAATCTTATAAATGTAAGAGGTGTGACAAATCCTTTACCAAAATTACTCATCTTAAATCACATTAGAAAATTGATACTATAGAGAAACATTACACATGTAAAGAATGTGATAAGTCATTTTGTTAGTTTCCAGACCTTAAAAACCATTAGAGAATCTATACTGGAGACCTTATAAATGTAGTGAATGTGACATTTCATTTACCAATTGATTAGAGAAGTCATGCAGGAGAGAAACCTTAGAAATGTAAAGAATGCAGCAAGTGTGCTGTGGGATAATGCTCTTGTACACTATAAAGATTTGTTACTTATTTTGGTTTCATAAAATACTGAGTGGATAGTATCCAAGCAGCAAGTTTAGTCAAGGCAACCAGCCTAAGAGAATGCTGGGAAGAGGAAAGGTAGAGAGAGACACAGTTGCTAGCCAGTCATAGAGGAAGCAAGATGAGAAAAGGTACCAAGTCATGTGGCTAAGCATAGATTAGATAAGAATTATGGGTTAATTCAATTGTAAGAGCTGGTTAGTAATATGCTTAAGCTACTGCCCCATCATTTAATATAATACCAAGCCTCCAAGTCAATTATTTGGGAAGCAGCTGCCAAGTACTTGGGAATTTCTGGCAGGACAGAAACTTATGACTATACAAGTGCTTTTCTCAGTTGTTTTGTGTTAAAGACCATTACAGAGCTCATACTGTAGACATATCTAATGAATGTAGAGAATGTAACAAATGCTTTCCAGGTCCTCAGACTTCAATGTACATCAAAGAATTCACACAAGAGAAAAACTTTACAAATGTGATTGTGACAAGTGTTTTCCAAGGTCCTCAAAACAATGCACACCAGAGGATTCATACAGGAATAAAACCCTTATACTTGTGGTGAATGTGAAAAATCTTTTACCCAGGACCCAGTCTTAGAAAAATCAGAAAAATACATTGGAGGGAAAAGTTTTTCATTTAGTAAATGATGTGGCATATGATTTATCTAGAGCTCTGTTCTTACAGACCACTGTAGACTACACACTAGAGACTCATTGGTGAACATGAGAAACCTGTGTAAGACTTTCAGAAACATTTAAATCTTAGAAAACATTAAGAGTTTATACTGAAAAAATCTGAATGTGAGACAATGTAAGAAAAACTTTGATTAAAACATTTTACTTTTCAATCTCAAAAAATTCATTTTGAAGACAAAATGGAGAATACTAAAGAATGTGCTGTTATGTAGCAGTTTCCTGGAGAATGAAACATTCTATTATGAGGGGAAGCTAGGTAAGATAGTAGCTCTAGGAAGTCCCCGATCCTGAGCAGATTCAGTAGACCCATCCCTCCTGAAGAGTACACAAAAAGAAAATTTAGAGAATCACTCTTAGACAAGACTAGCTGCCAGACTAATTCCCTAGACAACACCCAAACCAGCAATACTGCCTGAACAAGGCTGAAGCCAGAGTCACCAGGAAAGACACTGTCTAGTCTCTTGTGATGCCTTTAGGTGTGCATTGTACTCCAGGTCTCAGGCATTCATGAGTTGTGTTTTATGCTGGGGTGGGCTATCTTTGAGTCTCCTCCTCTAGGCAACACTGTACCCATATTCCTGTAAGTAACCACCAAAAGCTCATTGGTTCTCCAAGCTGGAGTTTATTAGTATCCATCTTGGGTTTGCTGTCAGTTCCCTTTTTTGTGTGAGTAGATGTATGTGTTACCTCTCGCCAGGAAATGTCTATCATAAAATATGCTGAAAGAAACTTTTTGTAAATTAGAAAATTCATGTTACAGAGAAACCATTTAAATATTCACTATTGTACTGGATTTGCGCCTAATTCCACTGTAGAAATTTAATGCTTGAGAGTCCAAAGAAATTCAGTGAAGTTGTCAAACTTTTACTGAGTGCTAAAAGTGTAGATATTTTTTTAATTTGATGTTTAGAGAAAACACACAGAATGCTTTAATAAAGTCTCATTTTTATTAATAAAAATATAGCAACAAAATGGCAAGATCAGCACACATGCATTATTTAAAACTTAGAATCATATTAATTCTGCTACCAAATCATATAGACTAACATTGGATTAGAGACAGTTTCCTTTCTTTGACTGCTTCCATGAAGTACACCTTGATGAACACTGCCTGAGGGTGCAAAGATGAGCCAAGATCTCTCAAGCAGCAAGAACCAAGAAGAAAACAGGCATCGCCAATTTAGTATTTGAGAAAATAGACTTCAACCCAAATCTAGTCACTGATAACTGTGAAAAAAACAAAAGTAAATTAGAGTTCCAAATATATCCATACTAAAGACAGACTCAACTAATTTTATAAAACAATGCAACTAGGTCTACACTCAAATATTAATCACAAAACAAGCGTTTGGTGACTGACTTCATTTCTCCCCAAAAAGCCCCAAAGAGTCACTAAAACAAAATGTTGGATCTTTCAGAATGTGGAAACATTCAGCCATATCAAGCAAAATAATGAGAGAAAGAACCCAGATTTGTAAAATTAGAGATGAAAAGGAAGACATTATAAGAGATATGGGGAGAAAAATCATAAAGAAATACCTTTAAATTTTATATCTCACTGAACTGGAAAATCTATATAAACTTAGAGATACATATGACTTATCAAAAATTAAGCCAAGATGAAATAAATAATACAAGCAGATCCTCAACATATACAAAATGGAAGCAGTCATTAAAAAAAAAAAACACCCAACTTTAAAATATAATGATGTCTAAATAGCTTTAGTTCAACAAGATATTCAAGGAATAACTAGCACTAATATTTCTCAGATTATTCTGCAAAACAGAAAATTAAGGAATGCTTCCAAAGTCTTTTTACAGAACCAGCTTCATCTTAATTCTAAAACCAGACAGACACATACTAAGAAAAGAAAATTACAAACCAATCTTTCTGATGAACACAGATCCAAAAATTCTCAATAAGATACCTGCAAACTAAATTCTACATCAAAAATTTCTTTATCTTAGTCAAGTTGTCTTCCCTGCAAACATGCAGGGATGCTTCAGCATATGGAAATCAATCAATTTAATTTACTGCACAGTCTTAAAAATAGAGTTATGAAATTTTCAGAAAAATTGGTTGATCTAGAAAATGTTATACTGAATAAGGTAAAGCAGGTCATAAAATCAAATACCTCCTGGTCTCCCTTATGTGCAGATTCTAGCTGTGGAGTTTTAGAGTGTGTGTTCTAAGTTTTAGTGTCTGGAAGGCCCAGAAAGACAGGAGCCATTTGAAGGAAGGTAGGAATAGGCCTTAAGGGAGAGGAAAATAGAACATATTGTATATGAAAGTAGGAAAGGCTGATACTGGGGATAAAAGTTCTTAGCAAAGAGAGAGGAGTGCAAGGAGGAGGGGAGATATATATATTATGAAAAATCTAATATATAATGCTTTGCAAGGCAGATGATATTGAGAGAGAGAGAGAGAGAGAGAGAGAGAGAGAGAGAGAGAGAGAGAGAGAACAGAAGTACTCTCTATCAATGGATAATTCTCTACTTGAAAGCCACAGATAAATAAATAAAATTTGAGTACAGGTGTGAGATCTCTCTATGATGAGTTGTTGACTCCAGAGCAATGTAAACTATTTGCCCCTATCGTTGCCATTGCACACCAGAACTTAATGGTAAGACATTATGCCAAAGATGCCACAGAAACTAAAACCGAGCTTTAACTTAGCTGAAATTTTCCTTCCTGCAGACTACACTAGTTAGTGATAGAAAATGATCTGAAGGCTGTTTGAGAAGAAAAGTCATCAATGGTTTTATTTAGCTGTGCATCCTGTAGCTCACAGGATTTACATCTGTGTGTGTGTGTGTGTGTGTGTGTGTGTGTGTGTGTTTGTGAGCTACAATGACCTTTGCTCTCTAATGCATTACTGGTTTGATGGTTATGTGAATAACCAACCATTATCCAAATTGTACTTGAGGCCTGTTTCATGGAAGATAATACATTTCTGGTACTGTCAACCTGATTAGAAATCAATGGATTGGCAGATGATAGATCCTAGGGGAAACCTCATACTATTATTTACTAAGTGCACATAAAATATTCATGTTTATATACATATGTTAGTGCTGTACTCAGTCTTTTTGCTACACTGATTAGGGGTTAATACAGCAGTCTATAAGTGGCCAAAAAATCCAGAGGGAAAGCTGAACACAAAGTAATTTTATGTGTAGCAAATTATTTACATTATCAATTATCACCCTTGATAAGTCATGCTTATGATTTTTATTTTCTTTATAGTTATTGTTAACTTGCCAGCATTTTAAATTCAATTTACTGTTTTTCTTGATAAATACAAAATAAAATAAAATAAATAAATAAATAAAAAAGAAATGTTATAATTATGGAAAACATATACTTTTAATATTTTCTCACTGCCATTCTTCAGCATGTAAGTATCAGATATGTATCACAGAATTATGTATTAGAATGTTTGATTTTAAAAATTGTTCAGTTGCTGATTTGAATTTTATAAAAATGATGAGATGAATTTTTCCTTTGAAAAAAAAAAAAAGAAAAAGAAAATCTTAACATAAAAGGCAAAGATTTTGTGAGGTTCCCTCCTTTACATAGACAACTACAGGCAACTAAGGATTTCTGGGGGAAAGGGAGCCAGCCTCATCCATTATTGGTTATCCAATGCAAAACAGTTCAGCTCCAAATCATATATTTACAAACAACAAAAATGGGCTCAGCATTTGGTATTTATATATTTTTGCACGAACACACACACATACACCCCACACAAACGTGTATATAATAATCAAAGAAAAAGAGGCTGTCAACTTGAGAAGGGGATGGAGACACGGAGGGGTTCAAGGGAGTGTGGCTGGGAAGGGATGGATGAAATGGAGGGAATGAGTGAAGATCAGGAGCTGCACAGCAAACAGGTGTCTTCAGGTCACGTCGTCACCACTGAAATCATGTCAGCTATCATGGTTACCTGCTCAAGATTACACAAGGTTGAATCCTTCCACATTTTGTGTGATGTGTGTGTGTGTGTGTGTGTGTGTGTGTGATATGTATGTCCTCACATATCCTTGAAGGACTATTGGCTGTAGACAGTTATTGAGGCTGGGGTGTCATTTTCTTCAGCGGGATAACCTCTAGTTAATTGCTCTTGCTCTAGAAAATAAGCTCTGACCACGTTTGGGAGGAAACTGGTTAAACTCAGTGGGTCACACACAGAAGGATGACATGAATTCTAACTGGGGAGGAGTTGCTGATAAGGATTCCAGCTGGGGAGAGAAAGGAATGAGACAGGAATGGGGTGCATGTAATAATGACTGAGGCCCATGATATAATTTTATAAGACAGGCAAATAATAAAAAGATTTAAAAGGCCAAATATAAAGTATAAGACTTTATATATGAGGAACATCTGTTGCTATTGAATATTACAAATTTATAAACTAAATATATTTCAGGCCGTGCATGAATATTATAGTTGTTTTGCCACAATTTTTTGTGTGTTTCATTGAAAAAATTATTCTATAAGAAACTGAATATGTAATAATGTTGTACAGATAAATCTCAAGAAACATGTTAGTAACTTATTTATTGTCTTATTAAAATTTAAATAGAACATATACTATAAATAGATGTAATTATGATTTAGAGTTAACATTTACTTATATGAGTATTTCAACATTTTGCAAGACTATATTATTGTCAGTAAGGCTGAATGGCATGCTGTGAGTTGAGCTGAGGGTGACATAAAGAACAGTGAGGCAGCATTCTTATGGGTCTGGAGCACCACATGTCAGGGCTGACTCCACCCTGAGTTGCTCACTCAGTCTGAAGAGGGCTTACTAGTCATTTTAACCCTTTCCTCCACCAACTGTGTTAGAAGAGGGTCAGTTTCTCAAGGTATTTTGTTCTTCCTTGTTAGTTAGGACACTGATTACACCTTCCTAACTCGTACATGCTCTGCTATGTTGAAGAAGCTGCATGACTATTAATTTCACTTTCAACCTTATTAGGAATAATATAATAGTGTACCCTTTAAAATGTATTTCCCACCTTTTTTGTTTGTTTTGCTTCAGCTGTATCTTTCATTTTATAATGTATGCTGTTATGAAAATATCAGAATTGAACAAGACAGCAAAATACCCTGGGACATAGAAACAAACCTTACTTTTAGGAGGAAATTCTGTTTCTGTGGGGCATGCATATGTTTGTGCAGTTTTTAAATATGTCAGAGTATATGAAACATGAGGAATGCCTCTGCGAAACAGCAAAAGGAGAATGGCATACAACAATGTGCATTTGGAAAGCTATTTTGAGGTGTGCTTTTTTCATGGAAAATAATATGTAAATGAATTATTATTTCTGTCACAGTGGCTAAAAGAGAAAGAGATCCAGATGCAAGAAGCACAAGCACGTGCGGCCCAAAACCAGAAAGATGAAGAAGCAAAAAAGAATCTTCACTTTGAAGCAATTATGAAGCAAAGAGAAAAGAAACTGAACAAGAAAACCAAACCCTATGAACTCATTTCATTGGAGAAAAAAGATGACCCAGGAAAGAAAAGTGGGTCCTGTGGGCAGGAAACAACAGCAACAAACCCAGCGGAATGAGCGAAGTGGTAGAAAAGCATCCTTAGAGTTAACTGGAGGCCGTTTTTAAAATTGAGTTGTCATCTTGGCACCAGCTAGTAGTCTCAGTTGTAGTCTTTTATTAATAGTCACGTCTTAACCACACGTAGGTGAGGTTGGTTTCTCCAGTTACTCGGTGCTTCTTTTCTAGTATAGTTCTTTCAGTTACTCTTAGTGTTGATGCTCACTGTACTGTGAGAAGAAACTGAACTGAAAATTAACTAATGAGTCAGGGCATGGGGGTGGGGATGGGAATTATTCTTGAAAACATGAGTGAACATAGGATTGGGCCCTCTACTCACTTTTATTTCAATAAAGAAGTTATGATGCCTGTAGGATCTCTATTTTGTCATTAGTTTCTGATGAACTAAATCCCATACTAATGGCTAAAATTTGATAAGTTACAGTGCAGAAGCAAGTCTAGAAAGGGATGCTCCAAGATCAGTTTGATATTTAATAGATGACCAAAGAGACCCTGAGTGATGGTGCTTTTAGTTTTTTTTAACATGAGTTTATGAGAATGGATTTGAAGGAGCCCAGAAAGTTTGATATCAACCACTAGAGACATTCATCCAATCAGGAATTATTTTATAAGTAGTATTTCACTGCATCTGAGACTCAGCCTATAGGAAGATTAACAGGATGGGGTTCCTGTGCTGTCTATCTTTGAAAAGATAGATAACAT
This sequence comes from Sigmodon hispidus, assembly GCA_004025045.1. NCBI lineage: Eukaryota > Metazoa > Chordata > Mammalia > Rodentia > Cricetidae > Sigmodon > Sigmodon hispidus. The sequence continues at coordinate 26,821 of PVIH01011528.1, forward strand.
ATTTTTTTTTTCAATTTCACACATGTGGTTTGGTGATACTCAAGAGGCAAGTATTTTACTAGGATGTCAAATCCTGACACAGGTCAGGAGGTACCCTAAATTAGCAAACGGGCCTAGGGAATATCTATTCCAACTAGAAAAAATTTCACCACTTGGCCACACTTGCATGCATCTCACTGTGGAATTGTTTAGGTTTTCAAGAAGACTTCAGAAAAGATTTCTTTATTTAAAGGTAAGTTATTGCTTCCTAGAGCTGTTAGTTTGACCACGGGTCACACATTTGTGGTCTGTATAATGTGATTTTGAGGTATTTTTGTTGTTGTTGTTTTTGTTCAGGGTAACAATAACCAGCGGTAGAAAAATGTTGTGGGCAAATTTCTGTTTTTATTCCTTATTTAGCTGGTTCATATTCCTGTTTCTTTTTACCAACTCTTTGCTTATTTCCTTCTGTCCTATAGGAAATCTCACAATGCATCCTTCCATGTATTTGAATCATCTTCACTTTATATCCATGTGCAAAATGAAACACTGTTACAGAAGACCAGCTAATTTCATGTCTTGTTAGCTGCTCACCACATCCTAAGACTCTTCTTACCACTGTACTCACCCAAGTCCAGAATTTTTCTCATCCTTCTACTCACGCCAAAGTCTTGTGAGGCCCCAATTGATGTGAACTTCAACAGACTCTGGCTGTTCTTTGCCAACATCTCCTAGTTTATTGGTATATATAACTTCTGAGCTATACAATGTAGGAAAAGGATTTGGATAGTTTAACTGCTGTTTATAAAAACTTGAATTAATCCTTCATATATATATATATATATATCACCATTGTAGAAAGAATCTCATCCCTCCATTTCTTAATCTTTCTGGCATCTGAGATCTTTTCTGGACCCCTTGGATACTTTTGTTATAGTCTTGATCCTTCTTATTCAGCTTCCTTCACAGTTCTGTAATGTTCTCAGTATTTCCAACATGTCATCCTTTAGCCTTTCACATTTATAGATTTGTTTTTTAAAACCTTTTTTGCTAACAGAGCCATGACTTGTAGGGAGGCAGGAATAAGATCTATCTATTAATAGGTATACAATGATATATGGAAATAGTATAACAGAGGGGGATTATAATCCTTATACCTTTCTTCTGAAATCACATCTTAAAATATGAAAGCAGACATTTCTTATAGTTGCCTTTCTCTGTCTCTAATTCCTTCTGACATATTAGCGGCTTTATGCTTCCAGATCTGGATCCATAGTCTAGTTTGATTTGTGGTTTTCCTAAAATAGTAGACAAGTTAATAAACCCCCTGTACTTAAATTCATTCACTTTTATAAGGTTGACATAATTAGGTAAAGATTTTCATAGACAAAAATCTAATTAGATAAACAAGGTTGTCAATAATTTAAGCAGAGAGCATTCAATATAAAGAATTAATTTAAAATTTTTATGTGTATATGAGTGTGTATGTATGACTGAACAAGCTCATGGACACCATATTCATGCAGGTGTTCTGTGGTTCCCTGGAACTAAAGTTATAAGCAGGGTTGAGCCAGGACATGAGTCCTGGGAACTGAAGTCAGGTTCCAAGAGCAGTAAGTGTTCTTAACTGATGATTCATCTCCCCAGACACAGGAATTGTTTTAGAAAGATGTTTAGAACTAAAATTAATGAAAGAATAATTCAGAAATAACTCTGAACTGCAGGAGAATGCTGACATTTTGGATGCATGGACTCAAAAGCATGGACTCCACAATTAGGGTTGTGGAGTTGGGAGGAGCCACCTCATGGAAATACTTGAGCCTTGTTGAGGAGACTACCCTCCTGTTGGTGGTACCTCTGATTTAGGGAGCACAGACAAAGAAATCATCAAAAGAAGAACAAGCTGAACATGCTGCTGGGAAAAGCAATAGTCAGAAACATTCAGATCTTTTCTTCTTCTCAGTCATCCTTCAGCTGTTGTTTCTCAGCATCACAAAAAAGGAGAGAGATGAGAACTGGCATTTTTTTTTATTGTGAATAAAGTCATATTTTTTATCCATGTATATCCTTGTTCAAGCTTCCTTCCCCCTCCCATCCCTTTCAGTCACTCTCTCTTCTCCACATCTCTTTGTCTCCTCCCCAGCAAGGGCAGGTCCCAACTGGCATTATTAAATGACTAGGACAATGTATAGCACAGTGCCTAGAATGTTTTAGACTATACACTATAAGGAGTTCTCCCTTCTTTTATTTTGATAAAATATATTTTTAGTGTAATTTACCTTTTATGTTTGCTTCCAGCTTGAAAGAATAAATCAAGGCTTTATAGACTTCACTGGTTATGGGTCTTCTGTTGGTTTCCCCTAGAAATCATCAGAGTATAAAAATATAGTTTCCACACAAACTAACTCACAGCCTTTCATGTGGTTGAGAAGGAGATACTCACAGCACTCTGAATTAGTTTCCCTGGAAGACTAAAAGTAAAAGGCATGCATTGTTGAGGAAAGAAATAGAGAAAACAACAGTTTATTCTAAATGACAACATAAAATGAGTATTTCTCCTATTCTACTTATAAAAGTACAAGTCAATTGACCTGCAAAGATTTGGAGAAAGTCAAGAGATAAGACCATCAAAAAATGTGGTAATATATTATATATATTTTTTAATAAATCAGTCTGGAATGTGGGTAAAATACACCTACATAAAGCCATAGAAAGCTTAAGGAGGGTTCTAGAGCACAGAAACAGAGCTGAACACAGATTTCGAATTGTGTCTCTCAAGTGGGGTCATGGTATGAAGGTATGAATTACAAAATAGCAGGCTTGCTGCCTGCATGTTAAGCTAGAACATGACCAGTTTCTCAAATCTCACAGGAGCCTAGATGTAAGCAACAAGCTGTAAATGATGTATTTAAGCCTTCTGTGTATATAGACAAAAAGGAGAGAGAGTCAAAGACTGCTTCTTAGTAGCAGCATTTTTGTGGGAAAGCCCTATTTGCTGGAGGCAAGCAGAGGCTTGAGTTTTTTAAGAGAGGCTTCCTGACTCAGGGTTAGCAGCAAAACACTTGTCTTTTAAGAGGCCCTGCTGCCAAATACTTAAATGGAGTTCATGAGCAGCAGATGATAGTGCTTTACTTGGTGATTATATGAACCCTACAATTCTCCAGAGTGGTAATTGTGTCTGCCAGTACCTCTGCTAAAAAGCTAAACTCTATGGAGCTAGAGTAGGAGCTAGGTGGAACTAGCCAGCCACCCTAGTGAAGCCTTTAATCCTTAGCCAAACTTTTGCAGATTAAAGATATGGTCAGAAACAGAAAGAAATAGAGGGAACTGGGTGGAGTCAGCCACCCTAGCCAAGCAAAGGTGTAGTTAAATGCAGAAAAAGATAAGAGATATATAGTAGAGACAGATTTAAAAACCTCTAAATGTTTTAGAGTATGTTTAAAAATATATGTAGGCTTGAGAGAGAAAATAAAAAGTATAGAGAAAGTTCTTAAAAAGGAAATAGAGTAAAAAAATAATAATAAGCCATGTAAAGATGAAAATTACAAAGAATGTCTGGATATTGTATGTTATTGTCTTATCTAAGTTTTCTGACTGCAAAGGAAGTAGCCTAGAGAACTACACCCACATTCCCCAAAAAAGAATTATGAATGTTTGTGTTTGTTTACACTGTTGGTTATAAGTTGTTCTAGATAATGGTGGGGGAAAAGAATATTAGATTTGGGGTTCTTGTTTTTAAAAGAAAAAATAAAGAGGAAATATAGTGGGATTTGTCCCTCCTATTGGTTTACTAAAAAGCTGATTGGCCAGAAGGCAGATAGGAAGTATGGGCGGGGCTACTAGACTAAGAAAACTCTGGGAACAGGAAGAGCAGGGCAGAGACAAGAAGAAATGCCAGCAAAACAACACCAGAGACAACCAGAAGACTCAGAGGGAAGAAGTCAACCAAGGCACCAAACTGCATGACTAAACAAGGTAAGAATGATGGATTAGTTTAAGAATTAAGAGTTAGCAAGTTATATGACTAAGCCATAGGCCCATCAGCATAAAATTAGTATAAGCCTTTGTGTGATTATTTGGGGCTCTGGGGCTAAGCAGCAGCATGGTTGTGAATGGGACCGACCCTTGGGGATAGACCTGAAAATCCAGGTCAGAAACTTACTATTTCAAAACACCATCATCCCAGCCTTGGTTAAGTGGATTCTTATGAAACAGGGTAGGCTTCAAAAATAATTGACATTAGTAATCTAGAAGCCCCATGGGAGTATATGGATGCTATACTTCAAGTAACTGATTCTTCTCTATCAGCAACACTCAGTAATTCCTTTCTCTTAGGTAATTATGAGTATTCTTTCTCGTATTATTAAGCTTATCATATCAACACATTCAAAAGAAGTATCAACATATTATCTATAAATTCTTGGACCACATAGCTTAGAGCTCACAAAAAAGTGGGCAAACTTTCCTCCAGCATGCCACCACAGTCATATTATTATCTTTACATCTGTAGGGCTATGAGAGACTTTTATCTGCTGTGTGTATGGGTTGTTATTTAATATGGGGGATTTTCTGAGTATCTGAGCTGCACTTTTTACTTCCTTACAGTAGATGCCAGTAATGCCCCACCCTGCCCTCTCAAATGCTCTGTTTCCAGCTGTGACAATCAAAAGGCTTTGGAAATTATCCAACTGCTGCTGGGTGAGAAAGAGTGGATTGGGTCTCACGAATACCTTCTCATCTCTTCCTTTGATGAAGTAGGAAGAATTATAATATCAGAGCTTTTCAAATGCAGTTTACTTTTAAGCTATTGCATACATATACACAATGTATTGTGGCTTTGTGATTCCCCCAGTTATGCCCTGTTATCCCTTCCTATGTCTTCTTCCTGCCACCTAGTCCCTCCTCACCTTCATGCCCTTTCTTCTTTTACTTTGGACATGCTGAGTTCAGCTAGGATTGCTTATATGGACATGCACAGAGAGTTATTGAAGTATGGGCAGTGGCTACACTACTTGGGGGGGAAATCTGCCCCAGTCACAGATAATAGCCAATAACTACATAGGAAGGGCTAGGGCCACATGAACATCTCCTCCCCCATGATGAAAATCTGAAGGACTAAGTCTTGTGTAGATTTTGTGTAGGTATCCATAGTTGTTGTGTATTCACAATCATACTAACAATGCCATCTCAAGAAGACAGTGTTTCATAGCCTCTCTTCCCTTAAAAGGCTCTTAACACCTTTTCCTGACCCTTTTCGGCAATGTTGCCTCCATCTGGAAAGGGTTTGTATAGAGGTCCCACTTAGGGCTAAGCACTGAACAGCCACTTATTTTCAGGAGTTTGACAAGTTCTGAGTCTGATTTAATGTTCACCTGCTATAAGTCAAGCACCTGGCTTTGACTTATATTCTAAATTCTTAGAAGGCAGTTCAACAACATTTCCATTTATCAGAAGAACAGTAGTAAGTTACACCCTAGGGACTTTGGCTTTGACCAGATTTGTAATATGCCACAATTGTTTTTCTTGTGGAATGAGCCTAAAGTCTCATCAGAAAGATGTTGTCATTCCCCACCCCAGGCATTCATACTGCAATTGCACCAGTGGAGGTAACTTGCCCAGTAGGTGGGTACTGTAGCATGAAGGGACCACACCTGATTAAAAATGTTGGCCTTACTCCTCCAACAGCCAAAATATCTTCTTAGAACACTGTGAACACAGGTCAGTATGGCAAGAGCTTCCAGACAGGTCCCAGCTTGACTTCTTTGCATACCATATCCAAAATTCAGCAATAATATAATATAATATAATATAATATATAAAAATATAATCTAGTCTTGATGGGCAACTAATCAATGGCAATAATGTATATTGTTTTGGGATCTCCAAGCCTTCCCTGGAGAAAAACTCATACAGATGTCTCCTGTAATGTGTAGTTTCCTGTATGCTGTGAATATCATTGGTTAATAAAGGGACTGGTTTGGACTATGGCAACTCAGCTTAGAAGCAGGTGGGTAATCCAAACATAGATACAGGAGAAGGAGGCAGAGTCATAAGAGATGTGATCTAGCCACCCAAGAAGCAAGCATAATGGAGTGCAGTAAGCCATGGGCCATGTGGCAAGATGGATGAATAGAAATGGTTGATGAAAGAGCTAGCTAGCAATATTCTTGAGACATAGACCACACAGCATGTAATTAATGTAAGTGTCTGAGTCATTATTTGATGCTAAACAGCAGCGGGGATAGGGGTGGGTCTTGGCCTTGGGCTGGACTGGTCAGAAACTTACTACTACATTCCTGTACTTGGCATTGGGATTTTATTTAAAAACTAAGAACCCTGGATTAAACTCTTTTAAAAGCTATATTATTACTTAATTCTATTATTTAGTAATAGGTTTCTATTGAATCTGCCATGCCTCATCAGCTCTGGCTAGCCCTCTCTCCACATGCCTTTCCCTATCCTATCCTCACATAGACCTTTTCAGATCTAGTATCTTTCCTTTCTTCTTTCATGCCACATGTGTTTTAGTGAAGCTCCCCCCCCAGCTGAAGCACACCCCAACATCATTTCTTGCTTCCTGGCCACTATAGACATTCACAGAAGCTTTATAATAAAAATATAAAAATTCAAAGCTAGGATCTTCATAAAAAGAGAGAGCAGATGGTGTTTTTCTTTCTGGGCCTGGGCTACTTCACTGAGCTTGATATTTTCTAGTCCAATCCATTTTCTTACAAATTTTGTAGCTTCATTTTTCTTAAGTGCCGAGTAAAATCCCATTGTATATATATATATATATATATATATATATATATATATATATATATATATACACACACACACATATTTATATGCACCACATTTCCATTATCCATCTTCAGTTGATGAATGTCTAGTCTGATTCCACTTTCTAACTCTAGTCATTAGAGAGAGCAGCAATGAATATGGATGAGCAGGTATCTCTGTTGTGGAATCTAGAATACTTTGGGTGTATTCCCAGGAATGGTGTATCTGAATCATATGGAAGTTCTATTCTTATAGTTTTGAGACATATCCAGACTGATTTCTACAGTAGCTGCTACCGGTTTGTACTCCCACCAACGATTTATTAAAGTCTCTTTGGCCATATCCTTGCCAGGGCTTGTTGACACTTACATTCATTATGATGGTTGTTCTGACTGGAGTGAGACGGGATCTCAAAGTAGTTGTAATTTGCATGCCCCTGTTGGATAATGACTTTGAACACCTTTAGAAGTATTTATTAGTCATTTCTATTTCTTTGACAATTCTTCATTCGGTTCCTTAGATGTTTTGCTGTTTTTGGTTGGGTGGATTTTAGTTTTTTATGCTTAGTCCTTTGTGTGGTCTATCCTCTAATCTTAGGTCATATATACAGCTAACACAAACTTTCGTGACTTTACTAGCTTTATAATTTCCTTTGTTGTACAGAGACCTTGGAATCCCATGAGGTCCCATTTGACAAATTATTGGCTTTAGTTTCTGAGCAACCAAAGTTCCATTGAGAATGTCCTTATCTGTGCCTATATTGTGTTGAGTACTCCCTAATGATTCTTCTAGCAATCTTAGAATTTTGGGTCTTATGTTGAGGTCCTTGATCCATTTGTAACTTGATTTATATGCAGGAGGAGAAACAAGGATCAATTTTTCACCCATCCATCCATCCATCCATCCGTCTATCTAGGTTTTTCACACACCATTTGTTAAAAATGTTATTTCTTTTTCTCCAATGTATAATTGTCCTCTTTGAGAAAAATCAGGTTGCTGTTATTGCGTGGGCTAATCTCTTTGTCCTCTGTTCTATTGTATTGATGTACATGTCTGGTTCTGTGTCAGAACAATGCTGGCTTATATGAGAGTGGGTGCTTGTAGGGGAACACAGCAAGCTGACCTGGTGAAGCTGCAGTTGCCTTGTTTCAGGTGGTATGCTAGGCATGTGCATTAGCTGCTTCTGCTGAGCCAGCTTGGAGTCTGCCTCTATGCCTGGTGATTTGTGACTTGTGACTATCAATGTGCTTGAGGTCAGTGGGAGAGAGGCAGCATGGCTAGGGGAGTCTCGGGCTGTCAATGGGTGCTGGGAGGAGGGGATATAGGTTCTTCCCATTGCTTTGAGTTTATGAGTCTGTGAGTCTGTGAGTCTGAGGGACTGCAGTTTATTTCAAATGAGTATGTGACTGACTCTTAGTGTCTGTGTCTCCTCACCTCGCCCCCAAGGGGTTCCCAGATAGAGAAACCTGCAGCAGGTATGAGATTTCCCACACCATCTGGGCCAGAAATCTGATCTGCCTGGGCCACCTCCCCCCCACACACAAAATGACTCAGATGCTTATACTAATTTCATCCTGTTTTACCTATGTCTCAGGAACATTGCTAGCTAATTCTTTCATCTTAATTCAACCCATTTCTATTAATCTGTTCTGCCACTTGTGGCTCATGGCCTACTGGCTCACCTGTATGTCTATATGCTTCTTCCTTGGCTGCTGGATGGAGCCTGACTTAACTTCGCCCTCCTCTACCTGTCTCTGATTTCCTGCTGCTATGGTGTTTGCCACAGGCCAAAACAGTTCCTTTATTTACAGAATGATTTTCACAGCATATAGAAAGACATTCCCACCACAACTGAGGGTTTTATTTTGCTAATTGAACTACAAGTAATTATGCCTGTGACAACTCTGGAGATAACACTGGAGGTATGAAGGCTCCAGACTCTAGGTGGGAAGTGAAATGACAGAAACAATCACTTACACTAATCATATGATTATAGAGCTGGGTTGTCCAGCTCTGGGAGCTCAGGCAAAGCTTTGAACCAATGGCAAGAGAGGATGTTAACAGGTAAGCACTAGAACAGCCTAGGGCTGATGGATGACATCAGGGGTAGGTCTAAGCAGCATGTGGTGACTGTTGGCTCCAGGAATTGCCAGTCTACAGTTTACTTGGCTATGGGTTTTTAAAGGACCTACTAGCAGACTAGGTCTTAGGTCCAGTTCCTCTTTGATTTTGAGCATCTGATTATACTTGGCCAGTCATTCAGAACAACACAACATGCCACTGATCTGGAAAAACTTGCATATTTACAAAGACTTGGTCAGAGTCAATGTGCTTCACTTTGAGCAGGAGTCAGTTACAGGACTTCTCACCCACTGCTTCAGGCTATTCTTTAGGGTTGGTGAATATAGGATCTCCCAACCACCTGGATGCCTGCAACTAACTGTGAAGGTCTGATATGTGTTCCAGTTACTCTGGTCAAAGGAGTCTCTGATGGACATCACTGGATACTCCAGGATAAGGTCATATGAAGGTCATTTAGCTGTTCAGGTATCATATACCTCCTGGTACCTTCAAGAGACGAAGTCAGGGTGTTATTTTGCAAACCTGAAGAACTCAGCCTTATCAATGCCAGTGATGACGTGATCAGTATAACAGGTCTTCCCAATTGCATTCTTCAGCAGTTCCAGTTCTTTATTCCATAGGTTAAGTATGAACCTACTCCCCAAACACTGTTGATGGCCTTTTCCATCTATCTCTCCTTGATGACATTCTTCAGGTTGAGGTAGACTTCTACCCTAATGTTTATAGTTTTCAAGAAGCTAAATGTCTGAATGCACCCACAGGAAGTATCATATACTCTTGCATGGCCAGATTGTTACCTATATGAGTACCACTGTTGATCATATTGAAAGTCAGGATAGGAAAATGACTATGGGCTTGCCAGCTAAGACAGAGATGTCATGGTACAGGGTACAACCTTCTCCATAGCACTAGCTTTGCAGAGAGCAAAAACAAAAGGCTTTAAGGATGACATTTGCACCAAACTTAGATTTATTTCCAATCTCAGAGATCCCAATTAACAATTTGAATTTCTCCTGATCTACATTCATTTTCTTATTTACAAAGCAGGTGGACAACAACTGGGGCAACCCTTTCCTATGTAGCATATTTTATCATTGTCTCAAAGATCCAGGGCCTCATAGACTCCAGGTGATATACTACTGAGTATGGCAGCTCAGAACAGACCTTGTGAGGTATAAAGGTCAATCACAATAGTGGGATTCTCACAACTGTCAAAGATCTCTCCAGTGTGGATTTTGAGAATAGAGATGGACTATTTCTGGTGGCTAGATTGCTGTGCAGGAAGCAGAGAGTATTGTAGATGTGAGAAGAACATTAAGGAGAAAGATGTAGCCCAACTTTCCCAGCGGCTCCATCATGCTGTTTATAGTACTGTGACCCCCATATATTTGCCATTAGATGTATCAATACCTCCAACATTGCTGTTGTTGTTGTTCAGAATTGCTTTGGATATCTAGGGTCCTTTGTGTTCCCATATGAATCTACTTTTGTAAAGAATTGAGTTGACATTTTGGTTAAGATTGGGTTGTGTCTGTAAATTGCTTTTGGTAGGATGAATATTTTCATAATATTAATTCTTTCTATCCATGAGTATGAAATGCCTCTCTACCAGTGTTCAACTCAATTTCCTTCTTCTTAATTGTAGAACTCTTTTATTTCTTTGTTTTGATTTATTATGAGGTCTTTATTTTCTTAAGGCTGTTGTAAATGAGGCTGTTTCTCTGATTTCTTTCTCAGTCTGTCATTGGTATATAGGAAAGACATTGCTTTTTGTACGTACTTTGCTGAGAGTGTTCATTACTAGCTCACAGAGTTTTCTGGTGGAGTCTGATTCTATATTTTAAATACTTCACTGGTTTGTTGTTTTATAGTTAATTAATAAACACCCTTTATCACTCCTTTGTGAACTAAATGCAAAGGAAGTCAGGAATCTTAGTAGCATGGTGCCACTACCCAGCAGGAAGCAAAATGACCTGCTCAGTTTTTAGGTTGACTTCTGAAGACCTGTGCTTTTGTGCTTCCTTATACTAATTCTATCTATTTTCTCTGGCACAGAATGTTTATGCAACCAGGGGAAATACATTTTAAATTATTATTTTGTATAAAATAGAATTCATAAGTTTGTGCAGTTTTGAACATTCTGTTGATTTGGTTGCTCCTGGGCTACATGAATTTTTCATGGTCACACAGATTTCAAGGATAATTTGGCTCTAATGTTATTCAAGCTCATTCTTTCTACAATCATTTTGGCTAAGGGACATATTTAGATAATACCTAATGCTTTGTTTCTTTAAACTGCTTCATTGAGAAGCCTAAAATAAACCAAAGAAATGTATCCTAAGGTGGTTCTTTGGTAGTGGACATTTTAGCAACCAAATTTTCAATCTAATGTCCCAAACTTAGTCTATTTTTGGAAAGGAATCCTGTGTTATGAACTAAAGTAAAAATCATGCATCACAGGATTCAGTGCAATTTTAATAATATCTAGATGCCTTTGACAGTAATGTTTTCAATGGTGTTTCAAATAATGAAAAAAAGATAAAGACAATTTGGAGAAGGCAATCTGTCTCTACAACTTATTTTCTTTTGCTTTCTCAAATGAAGGTTTATACTAAAAAATAATGAATAAGAAAAAAGAAAGTAGAGTTTCTTCCAACTCATTATGAGAAGAGAAATTGTGGAACATCAAATAAAGAGAGGTGTAAGGGTCCTTGCTACCAACCACATCCTTTAACTGGAGGGAAGAGGGCAGGATGTGAGGGAGACACAGTTTAGAAACATCCACATAGCCAAGGATTAGCAAGTTGGTCCCATCAAACTCTCCACTGCTGAGGACCAGGTGAGTCACCAGGATGAATATCGAAAACAGCCATTTCCTAGGGTACAGCTGTTAAGGGGAAGTGAGTAGCAAAGAACAGTAAACAGCACTTTATCTTTCAGTACATTAAATACAAATAGCTGGGGAGAGAATTAGTTCACCTCAGGGCATGTCAGTAAAGAAAACTTTCAGATCATTCAATGTGAAGGGAAGACCAGGGAGGAACCAGAGGACACAGGAAACACTGTAGGACCTGGGCTATCATCTCCTGCTTTACCGTGACTCTGTCCCACCCCATCATTCAAATATGATCTTGGAAAAGATAATAATTGGAAGGGGAATCTGAAGAGGTAAATCAGTTTCCCAAAGAAAACAAATTATTATTTAAAGAGTGTCTTTATTTCCTAGATTTGGTTAATTGTAAAGCAGAGCGTCTAAGCCTAATTTATGCCCTTCTCCAAGAGTACCACCAGCAGAGGGAACCTCGTGAGAAAAATTAGAGTATTCTCACAACATTTCAAAGACTACCGGTTTTCTTTTTATATTTAAAATACAATATGGAGTTAAATTTGTTTACTTGCAAATTTTATGAAGCTGTCATTTTGACACATATATACATGAATGAATAGAGGCCTGTGTCTAAACATCTGATTCATTTGCTTATTAAAAAATGTTAATTGCTAAATTCTAGATACTCTGTTAGTCCCTGGGGATGTTTCAGTGAAATCAATGTATATTGCAGAAAGCACGGTGTTTTATATATTTAAATTTAATGTGTGTGTGTAAAACAAGTAACAAGTAAAATATTATTTCACATGGTCATGGGTGAGGACCAGATCAAGCAGGATGGGGAGTGAAGAGGCCTGGCAGGTTTGTTTAGGACCAGTGGGAGTGGCCTCTGAAAGGATTTTGACAAAGATCCAAATACAGTGGCAATGTGAGTCAGCAATTGAGAAAGGAGAATAAAGAACTAAAGCCTCCTAAAATCGAACTGGGAAGATGACTCAGTTAGTTGATAGAGTACTTGATGGGCAAACTGGAGAAACTGAGTTCAGGACCCCAAAAGTTACATAATAAGTTGGGCTTGACAATGCAAGCCTGTAAACCAGCACTACAGAGACAGAAGCAGCTGAAGAATTCGGTCTTAGCCAGCCTCAATGAATCATTTGTGCTCCAGGTTCGGTGAAAGGTTCTGTCAGAAAACAAGGGGTGTAGTTGAGAAAGATACTTGATGACCTCCAACTTACATATAGCCATCCACATGAACACACATACACATGACATACAAAAGGGGGACTGTCCACAGGGTTATGATCTCTGCTTCTTGTTTAATATTCACATTCTTCTTACTTTGCTAAACACAATAGTGTTTTATTTTCTGTCTCTGTTATGTTGGGATGGGTCATGTGACTCATTCTGATGTTCGTGAAAGAAAGGAAAGTGTTACTTTGAGCTAAAGCACCTAGGTGTTGGATTGAGATTTCACAAGCTTTTCATGCCTGTTCAGATTAATGATTTTCAAAATTGTGATTCTCTCTCATCTCCCTTAATAAGAATGACAGATGGAAGGACAAAGTCTTCTAATATAAGAGCCTGAGATTTTAAGAGTTGTGTTACTATAAAACAGCCCAGCCTACCATGACAAGGGTTTTTAAGTGTAGTATGCTTAAAGGGAAGCAAAGAATACTATAGAGCTGGTGAAGAGGTCTCAGATGATGGAAGGACGTCAAATCCAGAAGGCAGGTTTGGCACAGATCATTTAACAATGAAGGCTGGGGTTTCTGGTAGGGTTTTTTGGTTTGTTTGTTTTTCTTCTGAGTGCTGAAAACTTCTCCTATGGAAATGATGAAGTTAATCCACTAGACACATAATTTTAGACTAATCTGTAGTGCTTTGAATTTTATGATGAAAAGTGTAATTTTTTTTTTAATTTAAAGTTTGAATTTTTTTGAGGTGCTAAAGACCCAAGGCATTCCAGATAAACATACTACCACTGAGCCACATCCTTAAACCCTGAAGTGAGTATCTAACATGCCTAACTCTTCATATATTTTCCTAAAAACTGAAAAATTAATTTTTTAAACCAAAAATATTTTTATTTTTTTAAGTCTTTATAAAACAAAACAAAACTCTTCCTTTCCCAAAATAATCATGATTAGCTTAGAAAAATGGGTAGATATCTTCAAAGTTTTTCCTTTTAATGGAAATGTTATTTGATAAAATATAAACTTTTTTTTTAAAGCCAGACTCTAGCATAAGGAAATCCATTCAAACTTCAGGCCCTTCTCCTCCAGAAACCATTGTTACATTGTTTCCATTTAGTAAAATCTGATCTAATTTTGTAATCCTTCTTCCTTCTAGTGTAATTTCAAACTCAGTGACATCTTCCAACACCATATTGACCAAGTCATCAAATCCTAGAAGTGTACCAACAATTTTTATCACTCTTCATCACAATGTGAATTCTTGATCCTATGCAACTTAAATTTACAACTTCCACTTTTTTGTGCTAGTTACTGTCAGAAAAAAACAAGGGTGAATCTAAATATCTTTCTTCTGTAAACATCTTGAAGTTTGTAAAACACTAAATGATAACTTAAAAAAGATAAAAACACACAAATACTAACACTAAGTGTTTGTCAGATGTCTTGAGGTTTGTTGGGAAAAGGTGTGTCCCAAATAAATACATGCACAGCTTTATGCTCTGTGGCTTTGTTCTTTCTGGCATTCATGCTGTTGGAAAAGGCAAGGGGGCGACTTTAATGTGATCTACTTCATTTTTTTCCTCAGTAGCATCATGTATTTGATAAATCAGTGGTCATGATTGTTTCATCCTGAGCCAGAATGGTGGCAATTGATGGGAAGACAGGTTGGTGTACTCTGTGCAATGTGCAGGTGTTCCTGTGTTCTCATTCACTGTGTACCTGTCATATCAATGGAAAGAAAAATAGATTTGATTGCATTTGGCAGTTGCTTTCCACTAACAGAATTTGTGAAAGACTGGCTTGTTCAAGGTTGAATTCCCAATTATTTTCTGCTGTAAGAAGCAAGATAAAACAAAGTCTCCAGTATCCAATGCAATTAGCTTTTATATTGACTTATTTCTAATGTGAAAATCACACTCCCTTTGGAGGAAGAAAGAGCAGGTGTTGTTCTGGAGAAGTGAATGAGCATATTTGTTTGGCTTATTGTTTGTGTGTCTCTGAGATCAAAGCTGTGAGAGCAAAAGTCTAAAAAGACATAATGCAGGATATAGCAGAAATTATATTGTGGAAACATTTAATTAATATATACTACACATTTTATTCCTCTTCCCATAAAATATAGTCTTGTATCATCATTAAATGCTACCTTATCTAACCAGAGACAGTGGCTCCAGATATGAGAGACTGAGGCAGGAGGATTCTTACTAGTTTGAGGCCAATCTTATCTACACAGTGAATTCACAGCCTGAAATGGCTATGGAGTAAGTCTCTGTCTCAAAATAAAATAACTATATTAGTCTAGAGGCGGGACACAAAGTAGCATCCTCCTCAGTAACCAAAAGGCAGAAGTAACACGTGTGTCCACTGATAGGTGAATGGGTGGACAGAATGGGTCATATGAATACTATGTGTTCAGCTTTTAAAATTAAATAAATTTAAATGCATGATATAGTAAGGGCAAACCCCAAGGATCTCATTCAATGGAAATTAAGACAATGAGAGGTCAAATATTGCATCATTCTACTTCCATGAGATATCCAAAGTGGTCAAATGCATAGAAATGGAAAGTAGAATGATGGTTACCAGGGTCTAGGGGAAGAAGAAATGGAGTCACCAGCAGGGAGAATCAGAGCAGCAAGAATGAAAACATCATGAACTCCAAGGCTCGCTCATCTGTGTGAGAGTCATTACTGGCTCTTTCAACTTCAAGCTTTGTAACCTTAATCAAGTTGACTCATTACCCATTCCTGAATTTTACTGTTTAACTGTGCCAATAATAAAACTCGTCTAGGACAGGGGTGTAGCTTGGCCTACGAGTACGTGATTAGCATAATTCCCAGATTAATAAGGTGCAAGAAAATAAATGAGACACTAATATAAAATCAAAAAATTTCATTTTGTAGCTTGTAGATTAAATGAGTTTATTTTGCAGGTGAAAAATCCTCTCCCAACTATTTGGCACACAATCCTCAAATTGGGTTCTTATTTCTTGTTATTATTGAAAAAAATATGAGAATTAGCAAATATGAATTTTCCAATGTTGCTTGTAGAAAATAAGTTGACTTCAAATGAGAAGCCTACGTCTCTTGCCTTCTACCTCTACACTGCATGTGGAAGAGAGAAAACAGATCAATTATTCTATAAAAACAGGCAAACTAGCTTTAAATACAAATGCATGGAAACAAATTTCTCATCTCATTTTTTAGAATTCTCCCGAATTCCTAAGCTGTGCACTCGTACCTAACATTAGTAACATCTGGGTCTAGAAATCAGCCAGTTCTCAGTTACTAAATGCATAGATATTTAAATGATAGAAGTCAAGTTAATAAACTGTTGAATTCATTCTTTCCTTTCACTTTGAAAACTATACTTTCTTGAAGGTAGACCAGGTTTTAGAGTTAGCATGGAGTTCCATCTGGTGACTACAAAAGGCAAACCCATGGTTCTATTTCTTCTTTTCTCCCACAGGCATGTGCTGATACATTGTATATTTAATAAAAATAGTCTGAAACATCAGAGGATAGAGGTACCCACAGGGCCAAGCCACCACTCCCTGACCTTTGTGGCTTGGCCCTGTGGGTACCTCTGTCCTCTGATATTTCAGACTATTTTTACTAAATATACAATATATCACCACATGTCATTTTGTGTCAAAAATAAAAATAAAGTTATAACTAATATAAGAAAAACTATATACAATAGGTACAATGATTATATACAAGCAATAATTATATCAGTATTGTCCAGTTCATTAACAATTGACAAATTCAAAGAAAACATTCCATTATCCTATCACTTTTTAATCTAACTTGTTTTACCATTTGAAAACTATCTGTGTTGACTCTCAAACTTCTACATACACTTCACACGGCTTAGTGAGTTTATTTTCTGAAGCTGTAACTAGGAAAACTATGGATATAAGTATCTAATCTCCAACTCCCTCAGAGACCCAAGAAAGAAAGAATAACTAAGTAAATAGGAAATTCAAGTGAGCAGCTTCCAAAAAAATAAGGCTCTGTCCTCTGATATTTTATACTATTTTTTATTAAATATACAATATAACACCATATGAGCATGCGACTTTGCAGCCTAGCCCAGTGCCAAGTTTGTGAATAGATACCTTGTACTGTCAAATCAAGGGACATTGGCAAGGGCCACCAACCTTTCTGATATTACAGCTATAGGTTGAAAGGTCATAGGGTTTAACCTAAAATTTCTCCATAGAGGGATTCCAAATTCCAACAATAACAATTCAGGCTGTGAAGGCAGTGCCAAATGAATTACTTTTTATTTATTTATTTATTTTTTAAATTCAATTCTAAGGAGCACATTTATCTTACATTCCAACAGTTTGAAAGGGGATGGCTTTCTAATTGATGATTCTTTACAGCTGCTGTCACACCAGTGACAGCCGTGACAAGGCTGTTAGTGTCTGTGCATGCGTGAATTTGATCACAGCTGTTTACAGCTAACCTCATGTCACAAGAGCTGTGTGCATTGTGGCCCTTCATGCATTGAGTCAGATGTCTACTTAAAATGTCTCCAGAAGGATTACATTGTGAATTGGCACTGAAGCAAGCCAGACAGAAACAGTAAGCATAAATAGAATATTAGAGAAACAAATGCTTATTATTAGACTATTTGCAACTTTTTATTGGCTTTCAATGCAACAACAAATGAAATTTAGAATTCACCCACCCATACAGAGGTAAAGTCATGGATACTTTCTTGATTAGTTATTGGTTATCTATTGATTTAATAAGATTGCATAAGACCACCCACAACATCCTAGGTTTAAAGGAACTAATCTACAATTATGAAAGTGTCTGGTCCAGGCAAATAGTACCTTGTAGTCAGAAGCTTCCGGCCTGGCCTAGCCCAAAGGTCTGGACCCACCCACAGCTCCTTGATCCCAAATAACCACACAAAGGCTTATATTAGTTACAAACTTTTGCATAATGGCTCAGGGCCATTACTAACTTACTCTTACAACATAACCCATTCTATTTATATATTGCTACCTGGCTCCATGGCTTTACCTGTGCTCCATTACATCTTGCTCTCTGAGTGGCCACTTGTAGCATCTCTTTGAGTCTGCCTTTCTTCTCCTTTATCTATGCTCAGTTTTCTTGCCTGCCTCTAAGGTGCTTTGCTATAGGCCAAAACAGTCTCTTTATTAACCAATGGTGTTCGCAACATACAGAAAGACCTCCCACATTAGTACCTCGGGGACTGGACTCCTTGTGTCTGTATTTCACATGGTTCTGAGACACCTCCTAGGTGTCTGTAGGATACTGTAACATGCTTTTCTCTAATGATTGAAAACAAAAGGAATGAAGGAAGTGGTAAAAAAGAAGGAGTGAGCTCAGGAGCATATCTTGGGAGATCTGGTAGCAATTAAAATGGAGAGATGGTGCTTAATATGATATTAATACATGGTATACATGTATGAAATTCTCAAATACTTGGTAAAAGTAAAGGGGTATATCTAGGCAAGAGAATTCTGAAACAAATACCCTGACCCATCATGCCCATAAATGGTAGAAAGAGTTCAGAGGTTCCTCATGGCTTATTGAAAGTGTAGAAGGTGTATTTAGTTTTTGAAACACAAACTTTCATAATTTATTTTTTGGGGAATGTTGGCATAGTTCTGTAGACTACTTTCTGCTGAATGGGGGTGCTGACAATCCCATGGGGACCCAAAACAAAATTTAGGATTATAGACAAGTCCTTAGTGAAATAGTGTTTAAGGTTGGGTCATCTCAACCAGTCTCCTTGAAGATGTTTTGGATGCAGAGCTCAGAGGAAACTGCGACAGAGGTGCTGTGAAATGCTGAAACATCTGGGCCATCCTTTTCCATTGGAGAATTAGAAGGTGTATTTTTTTATCTGAGTAAATAAAGTTATATGGACAATGGCCAAATGTCTGGCCACAACCCTGTTTTATCCAGTACATCCCAAACAAGCTGTCTAAATACAGACATTGAAAGTAAAAGAACATCTTGATGATCTGGACTTTTCTTTTTATTTCTACCACAAGTCTTACTCTATATATCCAACCATAGTCTTGATTATTAACAGAGGAATTATAAAGATAAAGAGCTGAATATTTATGTAAAGCCACTCACAAGAAATAGTCTATAGACAGTGATACTACAAATTGTCAAATGTCAGGGTTTTTGGTTTTATATTTTGACATAGGATCTTAGTAGGTGTCCCAACCTTGAGCTTTTAATTCTCTTTTTCTTATCTTCCAAATGCTGATTATTCATTTGTTCTTTTATTTACTGAGTAATATGGTTATTACTGGGAAAAATATGAAGTATTATAGGTAATATATGATCTGTCTTTATTTTGTATATATAAGCATCGTGTGAATAAAGTTTTCTCTCTGTGGGTAGGATACATATCACCCTTTTTCATATACCCACAAAAATTATGAGGCTCCAGCAGAGAGCTATGATTCACCTGGGGCTCCTGCTAGGCAGCCTCTAGTCTGTGACTATGAATGTCCTCTCTCTGTGTCGCCATGTTCACATGCTCTTCTTTTCTCATTGCTGTGTCTCTTCTCTGTTATTCTTTTGAGAACCATCATCAGTGGATTCAGGTCCAAGAGCAAAATGAAGTTTTATTTTGATGACTACTATTAGATGTATATTAAGGTATACAGGGTGAAATCAAGGTATAGATTATATAGCACATTTGTGGTACACTTAAAGCTCTGTTGTCTCCATTTCTGAGCAGACCATCTCCTTACAAAGAGGAAAAAAAGCAGTTCTCATTTCCCTAATCATTGATTACTTTTGCCTATTGTACAACTTCTTTATTTCCTATATTTTTCATTTTATTCTCTCCCTCTGCCCCTCTCTCTTTCTCTCTCATGTGTGCATGTGTGTGTTTGTTCAAGTCTGTTTGCACATGTTGATACATAGTATTGTTATGTAGCCCAGGCTGACCTTGAACTCATTAGGCTTCTGCTTCAGCCTTCGACTGCTGTATCACATATGTGTGAACCAGCAAACCTGACCCACACAAATTCATGTAAGTGGATTCATGTTGTATGTGTTCTTCTGCATCTGGAACTTTTGCTCAGTGTAGTTTTAAGGTTTGTTCACAATGTCTGTGTAGCTTTATTCTTTGGTTTTGTACATTGTTATTCTGTAGCATGAGCTCACCAAAGACTTTGTACAGTCTCCTGTTGATTGCTGCTTCCAATTTTGGCAATAAAAATTCTCATATGATATGTTTTGTCAAAAATACTTCATTTTTTTTCAGAGAGATAACCAAAATGCAACATCTAAGCTGTAGGTGTATGAAAGCCAAACTATAGAGGAAAACTAAAATATTTTTCATAATTTGTGTATTATGTTACAGTACTGCATAGATTTACATAAGAGTTCTGCTCACTCTGCATCATTATCAACTCACTTCCTATTTTTATCTATGTTTAATCAGGGCTTGCTCTGAATTGTAGAGAGGTGCACATGTGGAAATCTGAGGAAATGTTATGGAAACCACTCTCTTTGTTCTGTGTGAGTTGAGTTCTGAGGCTTGAAGTTAAGTCATTCGGCTTGGTAGCAGAAAGGACCTTGATGCACTGAACCATTTCTCTGGCCCATAATTTTCAGGAGTAAAATTTGTTTTTCATTGGGCATTGCTATATTGCCATGGCTGTTCTCTATCTGTAAGTGACTTTTGGTCTCAGTCACCAAAGTAACTGGGACTAAAGTCATGCTCCAGTGCCTCCTCATTATTAGGGTTTTAATTGTTTTGGGTGTATAAAATAGGGGGTGTTATTTCACTTTCATACTATGTTTTGCTCATCCTGCAGTCTTCATAGTCCTCTCCTTTTTTAGTCACCTCACTCATTTCTCTTTTTCTAAATGCTCTCCCTTATATTTTTGTTATAAATATGCAAATTATGCATTTATATTTAATTAAGATATACGTAAAGCTTTATTCTGCATATGAGAGAATAGGTAATGTATGATCTCTAAGTCCACCCATTTCCCTACAAATGATAGGATTTTGTTCTTTTTTTATGTTTAAATAAAACTTTGCTCTGTACATACACCATGCTTCCTTTATCTATTTATGGGTTGATAGGCATATAGGATGATTTTATAGTTTGGCTGCTGTGAATAGTGTCACAATAAATGTAATATGATAGGTGAGATGGCTCAGTGGGGAAAAGTACTTGCTGCTTTACTTAATGACCTGAGTCTGATTCCACCAGAATCTACAAAGTTGAAAGAGAGAACTGAGCCCTTCACATTGTCCTCTGACTTTCTCACATGTCATCTAAAAAAAAATGTAAAAATGAAAATAAACTAAAGAAGTAAGTAAACGTGCGCATGCAGTTGCCTTTGTAGTATACAGACAGATTCAGTCAGGAGTCTATACCCAGAAGTGTGTTGTATATGTCTTCTGACCCTGTTGGGGTCAGAAGTTCGAACTTGCCCACGGAGGCTTTTACCCCCCCCCCCAAAAAAAAGATGACACAGACATTTAATATTAATTTTATACTGCTTGGCTTATGTCTCAGGTGCATTACTAGCTAATTCTTTCATCTTAATTTAACCCATTTCCATTAATCTACCTGCCATGTGGCCCAATGGCCCCTAGCTCACCTGGGTCCTACAGGGTTCTTCTGGATGGAGACTGACTTAACTCTACCTTCCTTCTATCTCTCTCTTCTCTGATTTCTCCACCCACTTCTACGGTGCTCCACACAGGCCAAGCAGCTTTTTTTATTTACAGGATGATACAGAAAACAGTCTCACCACTCTTCCACTTTTCTGTCTAATCAAAAAGGAAGTTTTAATTTTAATATACCAAAATTACATACAACAGAACAGCTATCAAGCAAGAATTACAGTTACAATATCTAGTCTATTTGTGTTAACAAAATTAAAAAAATTCTATTATCTACCTTATCCTTATGAGTCTAAAGTTTCATATTTAATATACCTTTTAAAATATCTGAGAAAAACTGTATATATAATTATTAAACCATGAACCACATGAAAGACCACAGAAGGATATAATATTACCCAAATAAACAGGAAGTGCAAGCAACTTCCAGCGTCTAGAAAATGACAGAGATGACACTTGTCTGCCTGGACAGTCACCCAAAGTTCCTTTGTAACGTTGGGGCCCCATCTTCAGCCTATAGGCCCAGAGTCTCTGACTTTCCTTTCAGTGATGCAGACAATCAGGCGAAGTTTGTCAGTTGCTTCTCCTTGTCTCCTGAAGGATGCCTGGCAATTTTCTCTGCAAAGCAGGAACCTGAAGGACCATCTCAGCATGTTCTACCATAGTTCAGAGGTCACTTTCTTATGGAACCTGCATGTCCAGTTTATACAGCATACTGTCAGGCAGTCAATATAAGAACAATTTCTTGTCCAGTGGTTAATTGTTGCCACAGAGTAAATTGCGCAAATGAAGTTTCTTCAATACCCATCATTTTCCTGAAGTACATTGGTGCTGCCAGGAGCAGACCTGTCTCACTGTCCAGAAAAGTTTAAGTTCCTAAAATATTTTAAACGCCATATTCTGTAGGTCTTTGAAGTGTTTGAAAACTACCTATCTAATTGAAATATATCTTTGTATACCTATAAAAACCTAACAAACATGACTATAAGTTTGATTATCATAGATGGATGTTAATCTGCATTTCTTAATTACACATTACAATTTTAAATGAGTTACAAAACATTATAACCTAAACAACAGTAGAAAATACATACAGCATAACAAAATTTGTATCAATAAACCAAAATCCATCTTTTTAAATTATTTCTATATTATATTCTCCCCCTTTTATAGAGAGAGATTAACTATGACCATTAACCATTTATAATAAAAAACAAACATTAATGAGCAATATTTTGGGAATTTGGGCAAAGCTTTTTTTCTTTTACTACTTTCTGTTGATTAAGGGTCACTGGCAATCTTACGAGGGTCCTAAGGCTTTGGATCATCTTAATTGGCTTCCTGGAAGCTGATCTTCCCATCAGAGAATTTTCAGGTGGCCTTGTCAGATGAAACCATATTTGCCTAGAAATAATCTATGGGGTTTCATCTTCTGTTGAAACAAAAGCAGAAATTCTTTTTTAAAGCAACATGTTCTTATAAACAGATTTCAAAGTCAAGGTATCTTTGCGTATATATGTTTAACTTAGCAGCCTTTGCTATCAATTGTCTTTTTGCAGTTAGCTCATTAAGAGTTAAAAAATTCAAAGAAAACACAAAAATAACCATAATCCAGATTCTTTGTGTGTTTGCCATCTTTACATGGCTGTTTATGTCTTTATTTCTCTGTCTTCTTTTTAAAGGGCTTTTTCTTTACCCCTTTTCTTTTCCGGTCTACATATTTTTTTTCACATACCTTTAAACTCATTTAAATGTTTTTCTTCATCTGAATCTGTTCATTGTGAATCTTTAATTATTTCCCAACCAGAAGAGCTTTTAAAATGCTAGTATCACTTTGATTGCTGACGCCCCCTTTGGCAACTTTTCAACATGACAGAGGTGCCAGAGCCACACTTACAGAGCGGACCAAAGAAAATGCTGTTACCAGAAATCTGTCTTTTACTCTGTTCATTTTTGTTCAATATAAGCAGAAGCTCTTTAAATCAATCACACTTATACCAAGTCTTCTGTGAGAATTTTGGGAATTGGCCTTGGTTTAAGCAGCCTGCTGCGGACCTGCCATTTTTAAATTCAAGCCCAAACACTGCGGTGTCTCTGTACCATGAATCAATTCAGATATGCAATTCAGAAGCCGTTTTTGGCTTCATTTCAGTGCTCTAGAATGCTTTTTAAGATTTTTAAATTTTCTCAGGCTTTATGTGAATGTTCAAAGCCCACGTTGGGACACCATCTGTTGTATTTGATTTCTGACCCTGTTCAGGCCAGAAGTTTGGACCTGCCCATGGTGGCTTTTACCCACCAAAGATGATATAGATACTTATATTAATTTTATACTGTTTGGCTTATGTATCAGGCACATTACTAGCTAGCTCTTCATCTTAATTTAACCCATTTCCATTAATCTACCTGACAGATGGCCCAGTGGCCCCTAGCTCACCTGGGTCCTAAATGTTTCTTCTTTGGAGGCTTGGTGGAGACTGACTTAACTCCTTCTACCTGTCTCTTCTCTGATTCCTCCACCCACTTCTACAGTTCTCTACACAGGCCAAACAGCTTCTTTATTTACAGGATGATACAGCGAACAGTTCCACCATAAGGTGCCCCAGGCCAAGCATACAGTAGTTCTTTTATTTTGTGATATACCTCTTTATTAATGGCTGCATTAGTGATATATATGCTGGCGATGTGTAAGAGATCTTACATCCTGACCAGCTTTTGTTTTTGTTTTCTTGATGATAGTCAGTATGCCTGGATAAGTTAGAATCTAACTGCAGTCTTGACTTGTACTTCTGTGATGACTACGGATATTATTTCTCCCACATATTTATTGGTATTTGTGTTTCAGTTCATTAATTTCTCCCATTGCTGATTAGATGATTTGGATTGTGTGTCTGTTTGTGTGTGTGTTTTACTTTTCTAGTTTGTTCTATGTTTTAGATATTAATCTGCTGTCACAAGAATAGCAGACAAATATGTTTCCGTGTGCTGTACTGAAGCTTTCAGATGGTATGCAATCTTATTTGTCAAGTTTCAGTATTATTGGAATTACAATGTGGTGATTTTTCATTCTCTGCCTATTGTTACTTACTACCTACATATTTCATCTCCTTATTTTTTAAAACTATCTTTTACTGCAAATAACACCTTTGCAACATATTTAATTTTGGATTTGTTAAATATAGTAATTGGCCATTTGTATCTTCCACTTATACAGGCCCATTTTCCTCTTAGTAATGGAAAATACTTTTCTGTTTCTTTATGTCTTTTGATATCCTGTTGTATCTTAAACATCACATATACATTATGATATAAAATTTTTAATGAGTTTTGCTGTTTTGTCGAGGACAGAATTTTAGACCCCTCTTTGGCTGTAAGATGATCATACCAAGGTTCAGAGTGCTCATAGTGAAGTTTAGCTTTTGCTGGGTCACAGCACTGAGTGCCATGTAATCAACGCACTCCAGTTGCCTGAATCACCAGGGACTTACTTTATTGCCTACATTTGAGAAGAGGTAGATAGTAAAATTATATTTATATATGGCTTTTCTATACTATCTCTAATATATCCAAGTAGGACTATTGGAGAAGTGTGTAGGTACCCTACCTCAATGAGCTGAATAGTATTAATTAAGGTAAGGTTGTGCTAAGGAGATGCGATGAGAAAGAAATTTCATTGTAGTCTTAACCTCTAGTATTTGTAATCTGTCCTCGTATTACTTTCTTTATCTCCCCTCCATCCCGTACTTCAATTTAACCCTTTCATCACTCCCCTTTAAGCCTTTATGCTACTGCATTATGCCTTTATTGTATTAAATATGCACATTTTCATCACCCATTTACCAGTTGATGGATATCTTGGCTGTTTTTATTTCTTAGCAATCGTAAATAAAGTAGAGATGATCAAGTACTAAGTGTTATGATATGAAGACATCTGGGTGGGATAGCTACGTCATGTGGTAGATCTGCTTCTGGTACAGCTTCCACACTGGTTTCCATGGCAGCTACACCATGTTGTATTCCCACCAGCAGTGAATAAGTGTTTCTCTCTCATCACTACCATGCTAGCATTTATTGTAAAAAATTTTTTTTTACCTTAGCCATTCTGAGTTAAGCTAAAGCTTCAAAGTAGTTTGAGTTTATTTTTTTCTTAATGACTAAAAAATATAAATAAGCTACGAAATAGTCCTAACCATAACACAATTCGATGTTGGACTTTTTAACTAATTCTTCTTTTACTCAAAATAACGCATTCCTTTCACATTTCCCTTTCCATGTCTATCCCCATCGACTGAAGTAATGTTAGAGATCTTGCTGACAGGCCCACACTACCTACTGGCCATTTCCAGCTTGCTGGATTTCAAGGGCAGTTGGATTATATTAACAAACAAAGGCTAAATTCACCTCGGTTCTGACTTCATCATCTCAAATCCCCACATGTTCCTATTGTGATTCTTCCCTCTGGCATAAATAATCCCTCTTCTTCCTACAAATCTTTGCAGCAGGCCTACAGAGTCACAAGCTCTACATATTTTCTGATATTCTGGCAAAATCTTCTGAGCTGTGACTGGTCCCGGGCAGCTCTCAGTTATGCCATTTTCTCACCTCTTAAAAACATCTATGAATAAACAAAGCTGAAGAGATCAAAATAAGAGTGGGGCATTCATTGTTTTTTCACACATCCTGAAGGGTAAATTGTTTGCTGTCCTGAGACACCACAGTGGACTAACTTTATCTAGCCAAGGGCAGTCATGATGAGGACTGTTCTTCCTAGAGAAAACTCAAATACATTCAGCACTTGGATCTATTTTCTGTCTTATAGCAGCTTAAATACAATTGTACATTTTCTAATTCTACTCTGTAAGTGTTTCATTACTTAAATTTTTCACTAGAGTTGAAATGCCAAGATTGAGACACTTCTGTTTATGTGGGGAGTTTGGATATTTTATGCAGGTTCAGGCTGTCGGTGCACGGCCCTCCATCCTTGGAGAAAGTCTGTAGCTGGGGTGCAGAGTTAGTCATTCCATTTTCACTCTATCACATCTTACAGAATTTAAAGACATTTGAAACTCCATGCTAGACTCTAGTAAACAAAAGCAAGAGGTGTTTTCTCTGGTTTAGCATCCTTCTACTTTTGATCTGATCCTAAATGTTTGATTTTTTTTTTTTTCTTTAGAGAATGTTTCTCTTTCCTTAGTGAGATTGTCAATCAAAGAACACTGACAACTTCTTGGGTAAAATATCGTTTCCTCTGGGGATGCTGACTGTGTGGACTTTGAGTCTGAAGTTAATAGAATGAAAGAAAAAAAAACAAACAGATAAAAAACAAACAAACAAAATCCAATCTAAGCCTCTTTGGCAATGTTACCTGTCCTCAGAAGCATGTTAAGAAAACTGTCAGTCAGCTTCCCTGAGCTGAGCTGTTTCTACCTCTCTGAGCGTCACCCTCTCCAGGCCATCATAGGTTGTAGAATCGTTTTAAATGTTTAATGATTTTTTTTTTGTTAAATTGCCCAGAACTTTCTTGTTTCATTTATATAGAAATGTGACTTATAAAACTATCTGGCTAGGTCTCCAACCAATAGTGTAGGTGTTGCCTAAACAGGACTCCTCCTATAATCAAATGAATAACCACCCTAAGTCCCACCACAGAACTTACATCCAACAATGAATAGAGGTAGAGGCAGGGATACATGGCTGAACACTGGGCTGAGTCCCTGGTCCAGCTGATAGTAGGAGAAGAGACCCTATATGAGCAAGGGGATAGGGACTATGAGGAAAATTCTAACAGGGATGGCTGGCTGGAGCTCTGGGGAAGTCATTGAATCAAGAACAGCCACCCGGGAACTATCAGGAAAAGGAACTAGGCCCTCCAAGGATAGGCAACTGTCCACTGACATGGGCAATATGTGGAGCCTCAAGGGGAGAGTTCAGACTGTGTTTCTGTGCACAGACTGGCACCTTGAAGCCCATTCCCTCCAGAGGAACACCTAACTCAGTCTTGATATTAGGATGAGGAAATGGGACTTGTCTGGAGTGGATGCTGAGCTAATCCACCTTCTTGCCCTTTCTGGGGAGGGGATGAGGGGATGGGGAGGAGGGAGGCTGAAAGATGACCAGGAGGGGTCAGGAGGAAGAAGGGAGTTGGAACAAAGGGATACAAGGATAAAAAAGACTTTCTTCTATAATAATAAATAAATGAGTAAATTTTAAAAAAATCTCGTTATATTACTCTGTAATCTGTCTCTCTAATTTTGATTTCTTAACACACAAACATTTATTTTAATACAGTTCTAAAGGAGGTATTTAAGCATCAGTCAGTACTCTGAGAGAAGATGTAGAAGTTTTAGTTGGAACACAGTCTCAAGCAGCAACAGCACTGGTCATTGTTTAGCAAAGCAGCACCACAGTGTATTCAGCTGACCTTAGAGCCAGCAAGTTACCAACTGAAGCATCCTAGGGAGCAAGCCATGTAGATAGTGAATCATAGGCAGTACTTTCTCCTTCCAGGAGGAATTAAAGTCTGGCCTGCTCTTCCCCTTCAGCCTCTCCTCTGAGTTTCCTCTGCCGAGGGAAAGAAATGGTTAGAAAAATATTGATCACTCAAAGGAAAAAAAAAACAATGCCCATGTAAAGAGTTACAGTGGCAGAAACTCAGCCCTGTTCTCAGGGAAGCCATGGGAGTCACAAGTATCAAGAACTGAACAACCCCATTTAAATAAGGCAGCACCCCTGAGTTCCAACCAGCCACTTCTGGCAGGAAGATTTATTCAATATTGTTATATCTTCTGCTACTATGAAAAGTCATTAGAAAAAATGTTTTCACTAAGTGTATATTTTTATTACATATTAAAATTAATTTAAAAAATAAATTCAATCCTTATTCCAAGGAAACCAATGTACTCTTTGTTCTTAGGATGCATAGAAACAAAGTCATTATATTTGATGCAAATTTGAGGCTTTTAAAACTCTTAGGAGCATAGTATTTCATTTGTTTGTTTAACACATCAAACTCATAAACCCAGCAAGATACCTCAGTTGTGGACTGTACACCCAGAGATACCATGCAAGCTCCTTGAGGGCCTAACTGTGCTGGCAGACACATGGGAGCAGTCTGCAAACTTCTGTAGCTCGTAGCTTAGGAGCCGAGGTATAGTCTGCTAAATTGGAAAGGTGAATCACTCTGGGACTGTGTATGAAGTCACTCTGTACTGTGCAGAAACAGATTAAGAGACACTTGTTGATACAGGTTTATGAAACTTACTCATTTCAGGTCTTACAATCCCCAGAGCTTAGCAATGAATGTTGTACACATAACTTCAGGGCTACTATGGTTCATTGCTGGATTCCTGAGGAAAGCAACCCACTGTCTTGTCATGGAGAATCTTCTTTATTAAGAAGAGAGTAAGATGGACACCTATGATGAGGGATGGAAAACTGGTTGGTATGTAAAAAAAAAAAAAAAAAAAATCTTGTGAGGGAAAAAGACAGGACTTAACAAGGCCCAAACACACAGCTCTACTTGATTCCGGGCTGGAGTAGGAAGGCAGCAGTAATAGGCCATGTTGCTCATCAGTGGTAAATGAGCCAATTGGGAATTGCCCTGAGTGGAACATTCCACAAGGGTCATCATGGTTACCAGTGGCTGGATACCCTAAGCAGAGACAAGCCAAGAATGTTCAGCAATGTGTGAACCAGTCAGAAATGGCTAAAACACAAGTATAAAAATTACTCTGTTTTGTCATAGCAGTTAGATAGATGGGGTATTTAAAGAATAATTCAGTTCAATACCCCGTTCCCTGTTTTCCTTCCTCCACCTTCCTTCTCTCATCTTTATATAATCCTCATTCCCTTCAAACATGAAAATAGAAATCAATAAATAAAAACATCTCAGCTTTTCTGCAGACTCGTTGTCTCCCAAAGAGATTAAGCATCTTATTTCTGGGTCTAAAGAAGAAGAGTTTATTTTACCAATGATTTGACACAGGTCTGCTGCAGAGTGAGTCAGGAGTGGGAGGGAGGCTCTGAAGGATTACTGGCATTTATATGCTGTTGTGTCTTGGTACCCAGCTCAGTTCACACCTTCTACAGGCAGTGTCTTTATTCCTCCTGACAGCAGGATTAATGGCTGTGCTCAGAAGAAAGCCAAATGTCAAAAAAGTTTTCTTCTTGCAGCTCTCTCCTTCCCCATCTGCCCCACCCCCCGCCCCATTTTTGTGCCATGTAAGCTTTTCTGTTCCCCAGATTTGGTGTAATAAATATTGTCTGGACTTCTTCGTGGTGCCCCACAGAATCCGAAAGGAAAGGGATCAAAGGGTGCATGTCACGCATCTGCTGTGGGAAGAGATCTAGTCTGAATCTCAGCAACCCTGTCCCCATGGCAACAGGTCACCAGGGTGACACAAGGAAGCCACCTCCAGAGTTGCCCAAATAAATCCCTGTGCTGTTACTGTCAATAGCTACTTATGGACTTTTGTTTAGCAAACTAGGTAGCTACGGTTTTTGCTGTTACCCCAATCATGGCCCTGGTAATCACTGCTACTGTTTAATGAAGAATGTCTGTGATGGGAAAGAAGTCTGAAGGCTGAGAAAGACTAAGGCATCATTCTCCATTGCTTTTTGGACAGGTGGGATTTTTCAACATCATCTGCAAGCTTCAGGACTCACTCATCTCTATAACCTTCTGGAGCACACAGCCAGTGACCAAACTAAATCAGAGTAAATAGTGTGTGGCACCAAGCCTCGTGGATTATGAGGCCTGCACACCTCTGCCCGGAGAAGCAAGGAACACCATAGTTTGCACACAGCCACACCTTCCCCTCAGCCTCTTTTGCACATCTGTACAACTGAAGGCACCCATGGAGTCAGACTGAGAATCCATTTACTAGAAAAGGGGCCCAGAAATTAACACACCATTTTTTCTGCAGAGCAGCAGTAAGATGGGGCTGGAGCATAATGGTTCATGCTCATTTATTTCAAAAGTGAGTAGGAGTTAATGGGAGAATTAGGGATCATTCAATAGAATGGAGTCATTATCCTGAGGTATAAAAGAAACAAATTATTTAGCATGAATCAAAAATAAAAAGAACCTATGTGAAATACAATCTCAAAGATGTCCTTCATTTCAGGTACTTAAAGTAAATATCGGGATAAAGGATGATTGAAAAGGCTGGTGGGTGGCGCAGGCAGTAGTTCTGGTTGTTCAAACAGAAGGACTTACATTTGGATCCTCAGAACCGATGTGAATTGCTGGGCATCGCTGCACACGCCTGTAATCCCAGCACTGAGAAAGGAGAGATAGGCAGCTCTCTGGGATTGGCTGGCCAGCAAGTGAGGTGTAATCACTGGGCTCTAGACTCAAAGAGAGATCCTGTTCTGGAAATTAAGTTGGAGGATGACTGAGGAATATCAATGATATTTCCCTCTGTTCTCCACATGCATGCCTGCCCACCTACATGCCATGTGTGCCCACATATGTGAACATGTACACATAGAGACACTATAAATACAAATAAATATTGTCTACCATTAACTGATTGAAGCTTTTGAAGATCTCAGATAAACATGGTTTATAAAATTAAGGAACATTTTTTTTTTCGTAGGGAAATAAAAAAAATAACATACATAAGATAATTATCAAAGGATACATGAAAGAAGCTGAAGTTCATTCTATGAGAGCTATAGGGACATCAGCCAAGCAAAAAATGAAAATGATATGTAAGATTCAGATTGTAAATTAGAATAAAATGAGCTGTATTCACTTTTTAAATGACTAACAAAGTCACACAGAAAAACATTTGCCAAAGTAGATTCATTAAGAAATTAGGCATGGGCATTTTGGAATAAATACTTCCTAAAATTAAGAATCAAAGGATACAAGGAAGGGAGTTTATAGATCATTGAGACTATCTGAAGAGAGATGCTAGGATTCTTTACTCAAATGGGAAGTAGGATGTACTTCTTGGGAAAGCCCACTTCCTGATTAGAATGATGATTTCTAGCCAAACATTCACACAATCACTTAATTCCAATAGAATCTTATTAAGAACTGTGGCCTGTAGAGGTTCATATAGACATAGGTGGTTCCCTAATGAGTTGGAATATCTCCCATGTGAATGGGTTGATGTTGAAGGAAGTGCTATCTTGCTTTTTCTACTTTCTTCTCTGTGAGGACACAATGGCACAATTCTACACCATCTCTGGTACAAAGAGGCAGCATGAGATACATTTAGTGATAACCTTGATCTTGGAAACCTCAATGTCAAGAACAGTAAAACCTAAATTTCTGTCATTTGCTAATTAGTCAGCCCACAACATTGTGTTATAGCAACACTAGGTATGTTCTGCCTCCTGGAGGCTGCCTAAATTCTTAGGCCAGCAACTCATCCCTCTGGATATATTCATCTTTCTAACTCTGTCCTGCTTATCTTCTCTTATGAGGATAGTAGGGCTGCATTAGTACTTCCTGAGTGAATGAGAACATTCTTCCTATGTAAGGGCCAATAATTATAAGACAACAGTCAAGAACCTTTGGCATGTTGGGTAACATATTCATAGGTTTCTGAAATTAGGTATGGATTTTTTTTCCCCTAAGGATAGATATAATGTAGACACTACATGAACTCCCAAAACATCTGAAATACAGGTCCTCTGCAGAAGATTTTATCCTCAGCAAGCAGAAACAATAATGCTGACTTCAGTTTTTTTTCCATGTCAGCAGAATACTGTGAATCTATTTTACTTATATATGTATTTATGCATGAATGTTTAACAGGCTATCCTAGAACATACCAAGAAAATAACTGTCTTGCTCCTATAATAGTGGAAAAATAATACTGATGAGATCTTTGGAATATGGAAATAAATAATTTCTGTGTCTATTTGGGTTTGTTTGCCTTGTTTTGTCTTTGAAATAGCTTCTGACTCTGTTGATCACTTTGCCTTTGAACTCTAAATCCTGTCTCCATCCCCAGAGTACCGTCATTGTAGACACACACCACCACACCCACATGGAAACTGCTTAAATAAAATACTTGTGGTTTGTGAAATGGACACATGTCCATTTCTCTGTGAGTAATTAAGAATAGATAGTCTGTAGAACCCCATATCCTCCCCTGAGGCAAACTATGTATACCTGGAATGAAGAACAGACTATCAATAACAGCTTTATATTTTTGAAACAATAATTTCCTTTTACTTCAGATTGAAGCAACATGCTGTGCAAAATTATACATCATGTAGCAGCAGCTGAGAAGTCAACATACATCACTATCAATACTGCTACTATGAGAGCCAAAAAATTACCATATCTAACAATAATTTTTACTTTAACAGTGAGAATAGAAGACATTGAAAAAAACCAACTTATTTGTACAAATGGTTGGTTTAACACAGTGAACAAATTGA
This sequence comes from Sigmodon hispidus, assembly GCA_004025045.1. Classification (NCBI taxonomy): domain Eukaryota; kingdom Metazoa; phylum Chordata; class Mammalia; order Rodentia; family Cricetidae; genus Sigmodon; species Sigmodon hispidus. The sequence continues at coordinate 59,746 of PVIH01011528.1, forward strand.
TGTGTAAATTGGTTTTGATAAATGCTTGTGTTAAGTGTGGTTATTTATTATGAATCCATTACATAAATTGGTTGCAAAGCTATAATAAATGTCCTTTATTAATCTTACCTTCTCTGTGGCTAGCAAACAGCTCAAGGGCTGATGTGTTAAGGGAGGCAGATAAGCCTTAGAACACAGAGAGAATAGATGCATTCATTTGCTTAGCCTTTTACACAGAGAAAGGATATTTTTTATAAAGCCTCCTTTATCTCCAATTAAATCCTCCAAGTTACTGACTTCTGATGTTTTTGTAGTAACAGCTGTTATAGGTGTAAAAAAAAAATCGTACATATTATAGTTTTTGCGGCATGGCATTTGAAACTGAAATGAACGGCAGAGATTTTAATCTTGAGATTTGACAGTTTAACCGTGGTGGCCCTGGAAGGTCTTCGCTGCAGTGTTAGCATTTTCTCTGTGGCCCAGTGACAGATTGGAGACCTGCTTTAAGCGTTATCCTCTCCAGCATGTGACATAAATAACTGGAAGACATTGTCTTTCTGGGAAAGAAAATGAAATATTTCTTCCAAGAATACTACCATGACCCAACTGTCAGTCAAAAACCCAAGAGGGAAAGACTTGTCTTCGGTGGCGGCCTGGAGCCAGTGCTCGGTAAGGAGAGGGTACCATCTTATCAGTTTTCAGACTTGGACTTCTCCCCTCTCTGTGTCTCCGTCTGTCTGTCTCTGGCTATCTCTCCTTCTCTTCTGTACATATGCTTTTCTTTTTTCAATTCTCTTAACATCTCAAAGAGTGAAAAGTATCAACAGAAGAGAAAACTATTTTATCCTTTTATTTCTGACAAAAGGAAGGCTTAAAGGTACAGATGCCCATATACTGATATGGCAGACTGTATATAAAATAATATACTATAATAAAATAACAACTTAATTTTATAGTCTAAAAAAGTCTTAGTTATGTGCTAAGTGTAGACATTTGAGTATTGATTACTTGTAGGATGTCACTGGTTGTGAGCTCTGGGTCAGGCTGGGTGCTGGTGGTAGGTGTGATAGGGAGAAAGTCTACCATATTGAAAAGGCTAGCTAGTAGCCAATGATTCAAAGTGTTCTCATCCTGATGCCAACAGCTCATCACAACATGTTATAAGTTTATCAATGTAAATTTAATTGACAATAAGGAGAGAATATCCCAAATGACACAAAATAGCCAAGGTAGTTGTTTCACCCTCAGGAAACATACTGGTTTATGGGGTTTCTTCCATTTCTCTGTTTCCGGGCATGCACTCTGTTCTTAGAGCCACCTCACATTGTAAAGTGCTGACATCTCCCATAGGCTGCAATGCCAGCAGGGCAAGAGAAAAAAAATGGAAAGAAAAGGCATCCATTTTCCTTTTAGGGACATTTGTTGGAAGTAGCACAACTTCCGTGTACATATTATTGGGAAGATGTAGTCATGAGGGACCAGGAAATAGCGTCTTGATTCCAGCTGACTATATTCCCAGTTAAATACTGTATCTGCTAGAACTTCCAGTTTCTGCTCAGAATACAGAATGCTATAACGAGCATCATCATTTCTGTTGTTATAGCAATAACCATTACAGCAGCAACCCCAAACCCTCTGAAATTCTGTGGCTGTTCTTGAATTTAGCACAAAGCTTATGACTATAAACTAATCTGAAATGTGAGGAGAGACATGGACAGGCACCACTGATATATGAACATATAATCAGTGGAGACAGATTCTGTTATAGGGAAGAAATATTAGCTTAATGCTTAAATATATTGACAAAGTCCTATTGTGGGTTATGTGGCAACCTCTGGAGGGAGAATTTAATTAATTTCAGTTTTTGTTTTTGCAAAGGATCAGATGATCACAGAAGATACCAGCAAGAGCCCTTGGAAAGTTTCCCTTGCGATGCAGGCCTGTGATACAAGAATCTGTGGAAATCCCAGGTCATCTTATCTGTGACTCAAAAGCTCTATTTTAGAGAAAGGGCAAGGAGATGTGATGTTATTATGGCATTTATTAAAACTCATTGATATTAGGCAAAACAGTAAACAAGAAGGAAACACCAACAACAAAATATTTCATTCCCGACAAGTCATTAAAATACCCTGATGGACTCAATCCTACAACTGGAATTGAGACATGATCAATGAGGAAGGTTTGCTGGACTCGAGAAATCCATGCTTTCTGGAGAATCAGACTGGAAACAACAGAGGAACCCCAACTCTCTGTTCCTTTCCCCAAACACTAAGCACTGAGTAACAATTCTGTGGAATGTATCTTAGTTGTAGGGGTGCCTGCCCAAGACAGGTAAATCCCTGCAATTTGGAAAATACAGGTGAGAGATTCAAGGTCATCCTCAGCTACATGATTTCAGAAGAATCCTGGGCTGCACAAATGTCTCAAAAAAAAAAATAAGAAAGAAATGTAAAAGCAGTGAGCGACAGTGAACACTTGACAGTGGTCTGCTCCTTGAAGAGGAGCAAGAGTACTGGGGTGGACACTTTGGATACAGAGCCAATAGAAGGACTAAGGCTGAAGCATGAAAACCAAGAAGCAAGCACACTCAATCACAGTGTGTTCAAATGGCTAGAAATCAAGGTACGGAAAATACATCTTAGGAAATAATCATAAATAAAAACTTTAGAGGAGAATTAATTAAAGTTAAGACTAGAAATTATATAAAGTTGTAAAAGGAAAAAAAAACCCTTTCAACTCAATGTTTTGTAACTAGTTTAAATATCTCTCAAAAGCAAAGGAGAATTAATGCATTTTTTTGTTCAAACTAAAATATATAAAAAAAATTCATGGCAAGATGAACCATAAAAGAAACAATAAAAAGGTCTTCAGACAAAAATAATACTGTAAACAGAAGAGCTCAAATACACAAATAAAAGAAAGCGCTGAAAGTGTATTAATTATAACTAAGTGTATAATTCACATTTGCATTTTTAAAATTGATTTTGATAAAAATGATTGAGCAAAGCTTTAGAAATATGCTTTGCATTTGTAGACATGTAAAATAATATATATGATGTGTATGATAATATAAGGTTAGAAGATGGCAAGGAGAAATTAGGAATATTATATTGTAAGGCTCTTACACTATTGTAAAGTGGCAATTTACTATTTGATGCCTATTTTAAATTCTAAAGCAATGACTAAGTGTTATAAGCTATATGTTTCATGGAATAATAAAAGTAGTAACAAAGTTTGAAGTAGATGACAAGTAGAAAACTACTGAAGAAAGAGATTTAAATTTAAATATTGATAGTTGCATTATGTATAAATAGTCCAAAATGCTATTTATAAGACAGAGGATTAAATTTAATTTTAAAAAGCAATTAAAAAAAAATAAATTTGAGTTTCAAAATATACACGAACTAAAAGAATAGAAAAACATCTATACCATGTGGTTCTAGTCAAGGCGACTATTGCTGTGATCAAATACCCTGACCAAAACGACGTGAGAAGGAGAGAGTTTATTTGCCCTACATCTCCAAAGTCACAGTTCATTGAAGGAAGCCAAGGCAGGAACGTAAACCAGGCCAGATCCTGGAAGCATGAGCTGATGCACACTGTGGAGGGGTCTGCTTACTGACTTGCCCTTCATGGTGTGTGTGCTCAGCCTTTCTTTTTTAAAAAAATATTTTTTTTTTATTATTTGGTGATTTTACATCATGCACCCCATCAAACTCAGTTATCAGTCCTCTCAGTTTCATACCCACTCTTTTACAATCTCCCCATTTTCACAAAAGCTTTCTTATAGAACCCAGAACCACTGCCTAGGATGGCTCCACCCACACTCCGTTGGGCCTTCCTCCATCAATCACTAATTAAGAAGTGCTATGTAGACTTCCCTACAACCTGATCTTATGAAAGCATTTTCTTTCTTTTTTTTTTTTTTTATAAAAAATTTTGGTCCTTTAATTGAAAATAGATTTTTTTCTTACACCATCTATCCTGATGATGGTTTCTCTTCCTTCAATTCCTCTCAGGGCTTCCCTTACCTCCCATCTCATCTAAATCCTCTCCCTTTCTATTTCTCATTTAAAAACAGACTTCGAAGGGAATAATAGTATAATATAATACAATATATAACAATAAATATAGTACAATAATAAAATAATATGATAAAGCAAAACTGACACATCAGAATAGGACAAAATAGAAGAAAAAGAGCCTAAGAGAAGGCACAAGAAATATAGAAGGGGCAAGGAATGTCCAAAGATGCTAAGTTCATTTTCTGTTGCCCAACTACTGCCAGACATGCAGCCTACCTTTAAGAGGAGTTTGTTTTTCCAGTGAGACTCCTTTGGAGGAAACTAAGTTTTCATTCTTAAGTGGTTATCAATCAGAGACTGCTTTTGGATTTTCTGAGCTTCATGGATCCATCTGGTGTAGACCATTGCGGGCCCTGTGCATGCTGACCCGGTCTCTGTAAGTTCACAGGTGCCCTGGTCCTGTCGAGTCAGGGAGTCTTACTTTCTTGCTGCCCTTATGCCCCGCTGACTCTTCAGCTCTTTCCCCCAGAGGCATTATTTTAATTGAGGTTCCCTCCTCTCTAATGACTCTAATTTGTGTGAAGTTGACAAAAAGAGCCAGCACACCATGTAAATATTAAGTGAAAAACAGCTAAAGCAGCTATATTTATATCATTAGAGAATAACACCATCCAGGATACATAAGAATTTTATAGGATGATAAAGTGACAAATTCTTCAAGTAGAATTCAACAGCAATGTGCCTAAGTAACAAAGCTGCAAAATGTCCATAAATCTGATAAAAATATGAAAGAATAGAATATTCTAGAAGATAATTCTAGAATATTTGTATACTTTAATGTTTCTTTTTTTGGTATGTGATAGAGTCAGTAGAAAGAAAAACCAGTAAAGTTATAAAACTCATGTGCAATTCTCGTAAATGATTTTACCTTTGTGTCAGTTTCTGCACATTAAAGATACCTCTGAGGCACCAAATGTGTTGGTAGTACATTAGGTAATGAAATCACAGACTAATTCTCTCAGGTTAATTGACCAAGACTGAACCCACTCTTCACTTCCCACCCTCTGTCTCCCATTTGACCCTAACATGGGCTTTGGGGCAGTGCAGAAAGCATAGTGTGGGTGAGGAATGCAGGATCCTTCCTAGGAATTGTTAACCAAGTTTTACAAAGGAAGAAAGTTTACTGACTCCACAGCTCTTGGAAAAGCAACTGCCAACAGATGTTATCAAGCTGTACCCATGTTGCTG